>QWTY01032396.1:0-11934 GCA_008033365.1 Pseudorectes ferrugineus | reverse complement strand
GGGGCAGTGACGGGGCAGTGATGGGGACGTGTCAATGCCACCCATCTCATGCTATGGGTTGGCCATCAGCCCTGCTGCAGCTTGATAGGCCAAGGGCAGCTGTCCTGAGTAACTCATCACATGCTTTTTTGGAAGTGCATAGCTCAGCTAGTGAGCTGCTTAGTGCAGTTAAAATGGGTAATGATTTCAGCTAAACACCTGGCGATCAGCCAGGTCTGTTCACCACCTGCAGAAAAAAAATAGAAGTTTTTCTTGCCAAATCCAAAGTGTATCAGCATTTCCAATGCGGAAGGAACTTCCAGCTGTTTCAAAAGAGCATCAGCACCATTTTTGTGGTTTGGTTACAGATTGCAGGAAACCCTGGAGGAGCAAACAGGGGAAGGAATATAACCCCAGGGAGCTCTGATTTTCTCCTTTAGGTGCTGCACTCACAACAAGACTGTGAGCCTACCCTCAAGGACATGCAAGTCTCCTGATGCAGTGAAAATAAAGGCCACCTTGGAACTACTCCGACGTTTGCTCCATCCCTGGAAGTATTCAAGGCCAGGCTGGATGGGGCTTTCAGCAACCTGGTCTTGTGGAAGGTGTCCCTACCCATGGCAGGCAGTGTTGTACAAGGTGATCTTTGAAGGTCCCCTCTAACCAAAATGCTTCTATGATTCTATGATCTCTGTAGATGCAAGCTCTGACATTTTCTGTTTCTGTGCATATATTGTTAAAAATGGCAATTGTTGTTAATATTTCATTTATTAAAATACAGTATTTCTTTACTTCCACCCTCATGTTTCTTTACGTTTTCCCTCAACTTTTATATTAAAATTCTTTTCCCTACTAAAATTCCAACCAGTAAAACTGGCTATGGAAGAACCAGAAGATGGCAGAGCACATGCACAGACAACACCATAACACTTCAGCTCCTAGTTAGTTTCAATGATGGATAAGGGGGGGTTGGTAAGGTGCTTACTTTTGCTCTGAGATGAGGAATATTCCCTCATCCCTTCTGAAAAATGAATCAAAATCACTTTGGAATCGTGCCATTTGGATAAAGATTTTTTTTTCCTCCAATTTTGTCTGGTAACATCTCCCCATTGCCTTAACCTGGAGTTCAGGATAAAAATTATTGAGGATGGCTCTCAGAGAAACCTAAACAGCAGATTTTTCAGGCAAATTCCTGGAACACTGACACAGTCTGAAGTGGACAATGAAGAGATAAGAAAGCTTTTGGACTTTACCCGGAATTCAGATTTTTTAATGCAGTTTCCTGTTCCTTCGTCTTTCTGCCTGACTCTCTCCACTGAGGACATGGGGCAGCAGCCCTGCAGCTTTGTCCAGATGTTTTGATTTAAATTGTTCCTTTGACCAACCAGTCACTTCTTCTGCAACAGATTCAGCAGGAGCGAAGTCCTAACCTGACCTCAGCAGCACTGGTGCAAAGACTGTACCCGACATCTTCCACCCACAGCCCAGACATATGTAACTGGGTGGTGGAACTGGCTCCTGCCATAAACCTGACTTCCAAGCCATGGGAGACATGGATTCTGTGGACTTGTGCAACTGTCACACTGCTGGACTGCTTTTGGAGATTGACTTCTGCATTTATAACAGGAAAAACACTCCATCCATATTGAAATAGGATGGCAAAAAAAGCTTATTCAAGTTTCAAAGTACATCTTCCAGGATGACTCGAGTTAAAACTCTATCCTGTCTGTGCGGACCCAAAGAGCACTTAGGCAGAGCACTGATGATATGTGCCTGGGTATGTGTCTTGAGTGAGGATTGCAATTCTCTGTGCAATTAAGCAGCTGTGGTAAGTGTCCCTGCAGACAGAATTTGTTCTTATCTGGTACTGAACATCTGAGGATGTCGATGATGGTGTTTCATGCCTGGCAGTGCAAACTGGGAGGTGAGGAAGGAGAAGTTCAGATGACTGATTCCTCTGAATGCTTCTTGAGCTAAAGACAGTAATCAAAGTCCATCAGAGGTGTCTGTGCCCTCTGTAACTGGTTATGAATAAACTGGGAGTGCTGCAGAACTGAGGCAAGTTGTCATGGAGGGCTGGCTGGGAGGAGAGATGGATGGCAATGAGGGAATGGGTCAGCAAGTGCAAGCTCTGTGTTATGGCCTCCCTGTAGTCCCTGGGACACATCCGAGCATGGCCCACAGTTCCATATACCAGGCTTGCTCTCCCTATAGTTTAGGGCTGAACTACAACCAGAGGTTTCAACAGAGGTCCTATGGGAATTCAAACAGGGGTATATCCTTTGGAGCAGTGATGTCAGGGAGGGACATATGCAGCCATCAGGGGTTGAACTTCTATCCATGGCTTGAACACCATGACATACAATGCACTGTTACTCCTGAATTGAGTTCATTTAGCAGCCTAAAGTTCAGGATGTGTCAGAGAAAAATGGCAGGGAAATTTTTGGGACAGACTCCCGAGTGGATTTTTTCAGGTTTTTTTAGGGAAACCAGACAGGGACCGTCGCAGAACAAAGTTAACTGCTCTATTCCTTTCAAACTGATCAACAAATTCCATTATAAAAATCATCCCAAAATGGTGACTTTCACACTTGAAAACTGGATATGGTGAAGCTAGGAAATGAGAAAAATATTGCACATTTTATGCCACAATCCAGTTTGCAACATCTTCTTCCTGTCTTCCAAAATATGTACTGAGGCATTTTTTGAAGTACAACACAGAGTACTTTTTCTGTAGAGGCTCAAATATCTCAATATCTGCTTCACAATTTTTACATACCACTAAACTGTCTGCAAAACAAATAATTTTTTTCTCTGGATTGAAATAAGGCAGGTGGAGGATGTCAGGTTCAGCTGGTAAGAGAGTTAGGCTTTTATTAGTCTTGAAATATTAGTTCCCCTTGTAGATTTAAAATCTTTTCAGTTGTGAATGATTTAAATAATACTTTATATAAATAATAACATATAACAATATTGTAATTTGTAGGGTATGCAATGCATCCACTTTATTATAGCCAAAATCATTCTATCAATAATGCTGGTGAAGAAACTATCTCAGAAAGAAAGCAAGAAGATACCAGAACAGCAGTGATTTTGGTGATGGTAACCAAGCCTTTCCAATTCAATGAGCTTCATCTAACAGCTCATTTCACTCAGTGACATGCACAGTTAATTAGACTCTTGTGGATACATGAGTTGTTTTCTCATTTTCTAGGTTTTTTCCTGTATACATGTTTATAGATCTAGAAAATCAAGTAGCTTTTTCAGAGGCTTTTAAAATGCTGTCCAACTCTGATACTGTCTTGCTTCGATGTTATCCTAGTCCAGCGTGTTTCTGTAAAGAATGTACTGCCACAGAAACATTGAGGTAGTTCCAACTTTCATTGCAATGTTCAATTTGAATGAAGGCAAAACTGATGGAATTAAATTCAGTGTCACTTGTTATTAATGTATTTAGGTTGCCACATGTTAACTGCAGAAAACCTGCAGTTGTTAGAAGAAAAGAGAAAGGCAGATTGTATTTCTTTCAAACGGAACAGGTGATATTTGAGGAGAAACAAGTGAGGTATAACTCAGTCACATTATGTTACTACCACTGAAATGATAATGAGTCCTTGTGAACTGTGTACTGTAAAGGGAGAAGTTTCTTGGATATCTACTTATTTGGATCTGTAGGTGTTCAGCATGTCCCAGAGGCCTTGAAAATAGACACCAACTTTTATCAATCAAAAATCTAACCTTTTACTTTCTAACAAAGTCCTCCATAGCATGAAAGGCCTGTTTCAGTCTTTGGGAGAAGAGGAACCCGAGCCCCGCTGTAATCACCAGTTTCTGATATGGCTTTACCCCTGCTGGGACACGGATTTTGCAGTCCCCTGAGAGAACACACCCAATTGCACAGAATACTTTATTGAGCTATTTTTGCTGGCACACATCTCTCACAGTTGCATAGTTTGATGTTACTTAAATTATGTCCTTTAGGTAAGGTCTTATTAAATTTATTATCAACAGCTCAAGTAAGCCATGTGAAAGGCCTGAACAATGAACATTATTCTTTATGCTACAGTGCCACTGCAACACAGCAGCACTTCCCAAATGTGGTACAGGTGTGATGTGTCCCATAGAATGAACTATAAATGTGGCTTTGTACCTACAGAAACACAGGTTTTGTCATTGCCCAGGGCATAGCCAGCAGCACAGGAATATAAGACCCCCTCATCTTCAGTTTTGCAGAACTGCTCACAGTTCCCAAGTTGACCTTGCATCACTTGGTATGACTGCAAAGGAGACAAATGTATAGGCAGGTTACAGATCCATGGTGACTTCATAAAAGTATAAGCAGCTTGTAAAAGCTGGCTCGCAAACATTAGTCAAACATCCCACCACTTTAGGAAATACAGTACAATTGCTGCAAAAGGCCTTAATAATAACAATAGTTGTATTATTATTTAAAAAATGGTAAGCTGTCAACATTAGGTAGACCACTATTATTCTACATTTAATGTTGTGTTTCCCAGCTGTAACTAACAGCTCTTAGAGGGCAGTTCAAGAAGCAATCTGTACTTGCCAGAGCAGCCATTGTACTAAGGCAAAGATGAACATGGGTGTGGGTAAGAGGCAAAAATTAGCAACAACTAAAGCATCAGTAATAAATGAGGTATTGGACTCTTGGTAGATCCTTGCAATATTCCTCTGCCATCTGTATATGGCTCATGCTACCTCAGCTCAGTCCTGGTATTGCAAGATCACGGGCAAAGTGGGAGAGCTGTTCCTGTCTCCAACAGTGCAAGAGCAAGAAAACTGATCTTAATAGATGTTGTCTAACCTGTTCCCATTGATTCATAATGAGATTCCACAGCTCACCCACACAGCTTAACACACTCCTTAATTAGCCTTACAATGTCTAAAAAGTGTTTCCTAACAATCTGAGTGGCCCTTAAAGTGATGGGATCCCATTACTTCTTGTCCTAGCTGTTCATCCTCATGAAAATGAAGAAGTCTTGCTTCTATTGCATATTTTACAAATCTCCATGGTTGTGTATTGTGGGACCAAAGGTGAAATTTTGGTTTTGTGTTCACATAATTGCCTTCCATCTATGTTGGACCACTGTTTCAGTTTCCCCAGACTGCCTGAATGCTCATCTCAACTTATGGTAGTCCTTCCAGACAGGAATGAGGTAAAAAAGCAGTGAGTAAACACTCTCTTTTGTCTTGCATGTTACTGTGGAAAATACCAGTGTCAGAGGTCTTCAGGCTCACCTGTGTGGAGCTTTGCACACCATATAAACTTGCAATCAAGTAGCACAGTTTCTTGACCAGGTTTGCACCAAACTTACAGATGTTTCTCTTTCTGTTGGAATAAAAGTGTTAGATAAAATGATGTTAGAAGCCTCCCTTCAAGGAGAGACATGAGGTTTACTCCATCTTTTGCAGCCACCCAGCCTGTTATCCTGTCTTTGGAGAAAATTGATGTGGTTTTTCCCTTGGAGAAATTTGATGTGATTTTTTCCTCCTTCTTGGGTGCAAGTTTTTTGGTACCGTAAGGAAGAAAGACTTTCTTCTCCATTGGGCACAGACTAACATTCCTGGTCTTTCTTCCTTTATTCATATACTTAGATCAGCTCTTGATTTTCACATCATGTTTATCTTATTGTATTTACTCCTCAGCTTTTCTGGTTTTATGTCAGGATGTTTACAATTATTTTATGCAGAGCTAGGCACTTTTATACTTCCTTTTGGAGGTCAGGTCACTAAAGATCTCACAGTTTTAATCAATTATCCTGTTCTTTCCTGACCTTGGGATGGTTTTGACATATGCCTTAAACACTTTGGGGTTTTGTGGGGATTTTAGAAGTAGACTCTCTTTTAAAAATACATTAATTTTATTCTCTTGTTCTTTTTCTTTACTTCATTAATGAGCTCTGTCATTTTAACAGTTACTTTTATGGAAGTCACCTTTCATCTTTGTTTTGTCAGCAACTTCTAGTCTATATATATTAACATTAAATGCACATGAGTGCACTCAAAATTGCTTTCTACATGTTTATATGAGAAGATTTTCCTTGAAACATTCTAAAGACTGTCAGGGCACCCTGTGTCCCACTAAGTACCTCTCCCATCTCATCTTTGGGATGACAAAATCTACCTCTAACTCATACCTCTTATAATGGTGATGACTCAAGTGTTTGTTCAGTTGTCTCCAATCAGACACAACAGCAAAATTAAAACATAAGGCATGCATCATGTCTGCAATATGATTAATAAACTTACTCTGTAGAGAAGATCTCAGGGTCCAACCTGAAAGAGAGGTGGGATGATTTATCAAGTGGAGATGTGAAAATTTTGTGGAGACTTACAAAACTACAGTGGGTAATGGGGTAGGGATCTCATTCCCCTCTGCACAGTTAAATCTTGTGGGCATCATTTTGTCCCTCAGTAGCTTACAAATAGTTAGTAGGGATTATTTAATTATCACATTTCTTGAGAATATGAAAAATAGCCCTTTAATTGTGCTGTGCATTTGAAAACACTACATACCGACATATTGACCCCATAATTTACACTGACACAATTGTCAGTCCAAAATGGTATTCCCCATGTGCCTGAGCCCTGGATATCATTACACTGCAGCTGGCAAAGAGAAACAAGGTGGGCGAGTGTCCCGGTTGGAGACAGAGAGACAGCAAAGCTACCGGGTGTTCGCTCATGTCCCCTGCCCTGCAAAGCAAAAATATTGACAACTACCTGTGTGGTTTAGGCAAAGCAGCACAAAGCCAAGTTAAAGCAAATGCTCTACCTGTCTGCATCATCTGAAGGAAAAGGAGGACAGCGGGAAGAAGCCACATTGTCCCTCGATGACCTGCCATGCCCATCCTCCGAGCTCACTGTGCATCACCCACTGCTTTCTCGGCAGGGCTCTGGGGCAGCTGCTAAATGAGAAACACCACAGTGCAAAGGTCATTCACTCATGAGAAAACAAAACCTCTAAGAGCAAAGTCTGCGCTCAATGTCACCATGGCACAGTGTTAAGACATAGAAAAAGTGAGTGTGCTGCAGCAGTGCCACCCTGACAGCTTTGTGCTGGCAGAGCACCTCTAGGAGGCTTTCCTCTAGAAATTTTGACAAAGCCTCCCTAAGGCAGCTGGACTATCTGGACAGCAAGGAGCTAGAGTAAGTGATGTGGCTCTTGTCCTTGTCCCAAGGAAGGCAGAACAACCAGAGCCAGAGCTTTGTGCCTCCTGCAAGCTGGGCCAAAGCAGGAAGGCACCCAAGAAGACAGGAGCAGATCAGGGCACAAAGTCTGCAGGCCTTGGCGAGCACATTGCACAGATGTTACCCACCAGCTCCGTCATGAGCACCAGGACAGAGCACACTTCCCCAGATCCATCAATTTCCATCTTCTTATGAATGTTGGGGGGTGGTGGGTTTTATGTGCAGTTTTCTCTTGGTCAAACCACTCCAAGGGGACAGCTCTTGACAGGGCATTGTGCTCTGGGAATCCAGCTATGGAAGACAATCCTGCCAGGTGAGTCACCTGTGCCAGGGAGCCGTACACAGGAAGCTTGTTCTTACCATGCTAGTGCAGGTCACAAAGGCATGATCCTAACAGTGACACTTTGCGTGTGTTGCTCACCTGGAAACACAGAAAACAGGGGCTGCAGAGACCTCCAGGGTCACCCAGCCCAGCCTACTGAGCACACAGGCGATCAAGTTGACCTCTATTATAATTTTGGCACGTTGGCCAAGGCTCCAGGGAAGGAGCACTCTGGGAAGTTGCTTCCTGTTGGACACTGAGCCTGCTGCAGTGTTTTCCTCCCACACTGTAGGACACCTTAACAAAGGGCAGCTTGTCCACATTTGTTCCTCAGGGCAGCCCCCATCGTGCTGCACACCTGACAGCTACTTACATCTCCCACTCTGGAAGACAACTGGCATCAGACACTTCACTGCCCTCCTGGCAAAATCTGCTGCAGGGCTTCTCTAGTCACAGGGCTTACTTACCATCCTTCTTTTCTTCCCTGAAGTCTCAGAACTGCCTTTTCCTTGAAGGCAGAAGAAGCCTGAGCACTAGAGGGTAGCTTAGAGCCCCTCTGTCCACCATCCTTGGTACAGGGATGGAGTACATGTCAGCTTTTGCCTAAGCCAGCTGTGTCTGCTTGCCAGGAGGAATTCTGGCATCTTAAAATCCACCAGTTTACTCAGCAGCTGTGTGCTGTACCCCTTGCCTGGATTTTGCAATCTCTTCAAATTTTGCTATGTGAAATCACTCCCAAATCATTTGTCTATATTAAAAACAAGTGTGCTTTAATTCTTCTTTTTCTCACAGGCCCTAGGGTTGGTTATGACCTTTGATAGGAGGCCCAGAGGCAAGCAGATGTTTCACTCATGTCCTCTCAGCATGGCAGAGGTGCTGGCACACAAAGAGCAATGGACATCAAGTGATGCCTTCAGCTACCTCAACACCTCTACAGCCCAGTCTGTGTTTTGCTTCAGTCCTCAAGCTCCACTGAAGCAGAAGAAAGCCCTCAGCAAGAGTATGTAAATAGGATTTGGGTAGGACCCAGACCTGAGGTTTTCCTTTGAAGAGGGATCTTTCACCCGGATTGAGCACAAGGCAGAATAGGAGAGGGACAAAGGATTTGAACAGGAATCCAGTGGACAGAAGAACTCAGGGAACAAACACTGCTGAGTAAACATTGAACTAAGCCCACCGAGGAGATATACAGGTCAAGACCATCAAGCTGGGGTAACTGACCTGCCCACTCACCTTCCTGCCCACAATTAGTGCTGACTGCAGCAATGCTCACTGTTTGCAGAGCTGTATTTCGAGTTTGTCCGCCTGCTTTGCTCACAGCACCTGCTATGCTAAACGAGCCAGTACCAGCTCAAATCCTGAGAAGGAAGTAGCAGGTGTCTAATGAAGTTCCTCAGAGAAGAGGGGAGCATAAGAGATTGCAGGAGCCTTGGAAAACCCATCAGGATGGTTTGTTACGGGGTAGAGCATACGATGGATAGAGGCTGGTGGGGCTGGGCTTGTTAGGAAATGAAACCCAAAAATCAAGAACAAAAAAGAATGAATGTTTTATTTCAAATGCTGGTATACATCAGTATCACACCTAACAGAAACACCTAGAACAATACACGTGCAAGGAGCTTTCCAATCCTCAGCCATACAAAATCCAGAACAAGATGCAGAAAACAGTGACCATGCACATATATTTTTTCTGATGAGCAGAGTGTTCAAATTAAACTAGAGTGAAGTACAATCCTTATAAAGCAAAACCCCTTTTTAATGAGCTGCTGTGATCTGAGCAGGCCATTTTGTGGAACATGTGGTTCTTTAGCATCATCACACTTTGAATAATTGGTTGTGTCTCAGCTTTTGCCGTGAAAGATCCCCTGCTCCCTTAATCTTCTGAACACACCTAAAGGTGGAAGCTAAGCAACTCCAGTAAGGACAAACTCCCTGTTGAGCCAGATGGCTGCAGTATGAGGATTAACTGAGCCCCATCCTTCCTGCTTTCATCATGACTAGTGAATGTTCATAACACATTTAGGAGCCTCTGGTAGGAGCACTCGTGTCAACAGACAGGCACCAAAATGGCCATTGAAAAATAATTAAAAGAAGCCAAAGACCCCACTGAGCAGCCATTTGGTTTGGGCAAATTCCCTCATTCAACCAATTCCAAACACCACCACAGTCCACAGAGATGTGCTTTAAAGCCAGCAATAATACAAATGGAAGCAGCACCATAACTTTAAGGAATCGGATCTCAAAATGGGCTTAGCAGATGTGGGGGCAAAAAAAGTTTCCATTACCAGTCCTGCACCTTGGCAGCTAACACAAGGATCAAGGGACACACCACCTCTACAAACTCATGACCGTTCTTACCCAACGCAAGAACCGGGACAGTTTGGTATAGACACCATATTTGCCTTTCCTTGCACAACCTTCGCCCCAGCTAACAATTCCAGTAACAAAATAAGTATCCTTATATCTGGTCACATGGGGGCCACCACTGTCTCCTTGGCAAGCATCTTTTTCCTCTGTGTCATAACCAGCACAGAACATGTTCTCAGTTATCGCAAAGTTAGTGGATTGCTTGCAAGTGCTTCTATTAACATAGGGGAGTTCAAGCACCTTCAGTTTTTTTGGGAGTTGTCCACCATCAAATTCACGCCCAAAGCCACTAACCCTCCCAGATTTTTGCGTCATCAGAACTTCATTAGCAAAGTCTGCTTTGGGGAGACACGCTGCCACGATGTACTCCGAAAACCTGACAGGTTCCTTCAGCTTTAATAAGGCGATGTCATTATCGTAAGTCTCAGCAACAAACTTGGAGTGAACAAATATTTTGTCCACGGTGTGCATTGTTTCAGACTGTTCTTTCTTCTCTCTGTCCACTTCACCTGTACAAGAGTATTAAAAGGGTCATTAATGTTGAGAAAGTATAAGAATTTAAGAACAACCTTGACAGAGGAAGAGAGCAGCATATTCATTCTGAGCACTTTGCCCAAGACCTTAGACCACACAAGGAAACTGTAAACAGGTATTGGCAATATTTCTTAGCAGTGACTTGGATTGGTTTTGGTCCAGAGATTTGGTCCATGGAGATTTTTGTACCAGTTTACATAAAAGCATAAGCTGATTCAGCTAAACTAATGCAACTTTGTGTGGAAGCACTTACAGGAGCTTGAGCCTGGCTTAGAGAAGAGCACATAGTCTGGGTCCAGACTACAACAGTGCAAAGATAAAGCTGGGTTGATCCTGTGTCCTGGCTCAAAAGTGAAGCAATGATAAATCTGAGTTTGTTCTTTTGTGCTCTATTCAATGAGTCACAGCTTTCCTGAGTGTTCCTGCAGGAACAACTCTGGGTGCTGCAGAAGCACCAGGAATGATAAGTTTCCTGCAGAAGCACTGCTCTGCCGAACACATTGATAGACAACATTTCTAGAACATTTGACCTTAATCACTTCCACCTAGCTGGCAGAGAAGAAAGAGAGGCACCACTATCACCTTCCACATCAACTGCCTCTGTTCTTACAAAGCAGGATGCTCACAATAACAAGAAATTATAAAAAGCAGCAAAAAGGTAACAAACCTTAATGAATCATGAGTACATCTCACAGGAGATTTAGAGCACAGAAGGTTAGGCACAACAGATACTCCCACCTCACAGGAGTAAATTAAATAATCACTTACCAACAACAACTTTGATTTCTTTGGATTGGTTTATGCAATGAGCTGCAGTGAGTATAAAATTTTCATTCAGAATAGTTCCACCACAAAACTCTTCTCCTTCCTCGTTTAACAGAACAGCCTGTGAAGCAAAAAAGGGACGGGCAGAAGGAAGAAGTGCAGTTTAATAGCGATGAGCTATATACAGGTAACTGATTTCTCTGCACACCTCAGAGATGCTTCTTACTGCAACGTGTACGTGGCCCTCCAGGCCTCCCCTAATATTGCATTCACAGGTGCAGAGGCTACAGATTGACCTCTACTGCTACAGGGCCTTGATTGTCTTTATGTGAAGTTAACATCTGGCTTCCATGTTACCTCACTTCCAATGCTGAGTAATGTCCCTTAGGCACTGACTGACTGAGCAGGCAGAGTGCAGACTCCAGATCACCCCATCCCTTGGACTTACGCCCCCAAAGAATGTCCCAAATACAGGAATTCATTTTGGTGGGTCCAAACTCAAGAGTAAAACTGAGACTGAGGGTGTATTTGTCAAGCAAAATGCCTCCTTTATCTGCTTTATCACCCTGCTCTTGGGGTACTGCCTGAGTGGATGGTCTCGAGACAGAACCAAAATGTAACCTGCAAAAATGGTCTAGGAGGCCAGCCTGACCCAAAAAACCTCTCTGGGGATAGGATAGGCAGCTCCATCTAAAATGGCACAAAGCCTTTTGTTTTGACACTGTGAGGCTGCAGTTTGCAGAACAGCACATCCA
>QWTY01032394.1:0-21965 GCA_008033365.1 Pseudorectes ferrugineus | reverse complement strand
CCATGAAAAATGATCCAGTCATGGAGCAACATTTTAAGCTTGAAGTAAGTGGAAGAGAGATAGTAGACTGCACTCTCTCTTGGTGCAATAAAATGCTGAACTTAGCAGAAATGGATCAGCAGATAATTTGCTCCATTTGGAGGAGACCAACAAAAGTGGTTGGGTGAGAGGAGAAAATTGTGGGAGAGCATGGCTGTACTACATGAGAGTATAGTGGTCTAGACAGGTCGCTGGCCTATCTCCAAGTATCTGCCACTGGATGCTTAGGAAGGGGTGGCAGAAATGAATGTGACAAGGTTATGTTTGCTTTTCTCCTGCTTTACCCGTTATTTTTTAAAAGACAAATAAGGAGAAGGGGTCGCAGAGTGCAGTACCTTGTAGGTGAGAATGGGAGCTGGAATAAAGTCTATCTGAACTGATTAGCCAAATTAGTGCACTTGCTAAAGTAGCCAAAACTGAGCTTCATTTTGACTAAAAATAGTTCTCTTATCTAAATATGTCGTGTACCCACTATGCCTTCCACTTCCGAAATGTTATCGCA
Source organism: Pseudorectes ferrugineus (assembly GCA_008033365.1). Lineage (NCBI taxonomy): Eukaryota > Metazoa > Chordata > Aves > Passeriformes > Pseudorectes > Pseudorectes ferrugineus. The sequence goes on along the minus strand of QWTY01032394.1, from coordinate 21,424 downwards.
GCTGCAGTGTCCTGCATCCTAAATTTAGAACCATTCATGCCACTGAATTTTCCAGTACAGTAGATGGATGCAGCAGCTTTTTTAGAAACTAAAAAAATAGAAAAGGTTAAGAATAACATTATGCAGAGCCACCATACTGAAATATCTGTGCTTCATCTTTGGTAGCCATTACTGCCTTCAGTTCTTTAAGTAATGATGATACAAAATGCGTGGAGATTTTAGTGTTTGAATTATCAGAGATGGTTCTGTTTTTTTCTAGAATGCTGACGAGTGTCCTTGACACCCCTTTTGTGAAACAGTGTATTTGACTACAATCTGTGAGTCACACAGGGCATGAACTGTACTGGCTGCTTATTGCTGCAAGTCAAATTTGAATGTGAAATATATCCCTAATATGCAGCAGGATGAGACAAAGGACTGCCAGAGCTTTATAGATTTATGGCTTTCCATGAGCCCTCACAAGTAGAGGTTGTTTGGGATTTGTTTGGTTTTGTTGTTGGGTTTTTTTTCACAGGTACATGCAGAAACAAGGTCACAAAATCTTTTTTTTTTCTCCTGCTCGTATACAGTTGTCAGCACAACAGCCCACATTATATCTGATAGCCAGTGTATTTTCATACTTTTAGGACTTTCCAGAATACCTTTCACCAAATCCAGGTCTGAATGAAAAGTGTATGCTATTTAATAGTTTCTGTTATTAAATGGTTGGAAACTCTGTGTTCTGCCTAATCAAAATTTCTTTGAGAGAGAAAAAACCCCACTGTATTAACAGAGTAGATGATGAGTAAGCCTTTGTGTTTAGATTAAACCTTTATGTTTAGATTAGTTATAAATCTGCTCATCAGCTGACAAACTGAGCAGAGTTCTTGAAACAGCCTGAATTGCTGTTAGATCTAGTAAAATGCATATGCAATGTTGTGTTTGTCCTAATGTTTTGCCAGTTCCTGCCAGACTACCACCTTAAAAATTTGGCAGTGTTACTCTTGAGTGTAAAGTGTGACTTCATAAAAGAAAGTTACTTTTTTGTATCTGGCCAAAGATACAGAAATCTTGAGGGACTAGGAGATTAACAGTAAATCTACTGATTTCCTATAATCTTTACAGCTGTTTTCCTTTTGGAAACTCTATAAATTCTAGATAGTGAGAATCAAGTTCTTAAACTGGATTACTAAAGTGACTCTGAACATAAAAATCCTATGAATGGTACAGGGGTGGGGGAAAAAAGGTGTTTTCTGACAGTGTGAACATCAAAATGCAGCTCCTCATGATGGCCAGGCCAAAGCAGTCTTTACACTCAGCTCAGTGGAATGAACAGTGCTCAAAGTGGATTTCATGCTCACACGTCCTCCTTTGTGTTGGTGAAAAGAGAGGCTCCTGCCCAATGCGGGGCGGCGGGACTCGGATGCCATTCCCAAAGTGGGCTGGCTGCGACACTGCTGCTCTCCCTGCACTGCCTGCTCTCAGAGAGAGACAATTTTGTTGTCATCTGCAATTTCAATGCTTTTCAGAGAGCTGCAATTCCCTTGTAGGAAAGTTGTTGCCATAAAAGTAATCTTTGCAGGGAGCAGTGGTAAGAGCTTGCAGGTGGGTTGCTACTTCAGTCACCTGGGATTGTGTGGGGTTCCTGTAACAGCTGGTTTGTTTGTGGAGTCTTTTTAAAATTCAGACTTTGATATCTTTTTTTTTTTAATATTTCTTCTAATTTTTCATTTAAGAAGGGAGAGCTGGGGTAAGCATCTTCCTTAGGAAGTAATGAATTTTGCATCTTAAGCCAAGTTGTTCTTTTCAAAACTGGACTTAATGACAATTTGCTTTCTGAGGGACCAGATGGGTTTGATGCCTGTCTGAACTCTGTCATTATCTTCTAAATCTCCAGGTATAACCTCTGACCCTTCTCTGAGGCATCTCTTTGCTGACAAACCTGAAATCCCAGTTGTTAGCTACCTCACCCGGGTTGTTTTCAATTCTTATTCCTCAGCTTTTGGGTGAGCCACTAAAACCTAGGTCCCTTTTGCTGTTTTCAGTTGAGGAGGGCACACTGCCATTTTCCAGCAAGTTGGCATTCCCAGCAAGTTCTGTTTTGTAATCACCCAGGCTAGCACTCTGGAAAACAGATTTGACCATTTCTTTCTTAACAAACAACTCAATTTCTCACCACAATTACCTCAAGCAGTTCCGTGGCTGTTTCACAGCTATGGCAATCATTAGGAATGTTCATTATTTCGTTCTTTATCGTGCTTGCCTTTAGTCACACGTTAAATACACATTGCTCTCTGAAACTCTGCAGCTCTCTTTGTGCGTTGTGTGACCCCATACCTGGACCTTTAATCAGGCTGTGGGAGTGCTCCTGTATCGCACTTCCTGAGGTGAAGAATAGGGCTCTGTAAGAGAAAGTGACTCAGGATCAAAGATTAATAATCACCCTTTCATTGTTGCTTTTGCCATTTTTCCATTTCAGAATAAAATGCATAAAATTTGAGGGGAGGGAAAGTAGAATTTTAGGCAGTGTGATTTATATCTCACTGTATTTTTAGATTCTTTAAGTATTTTAGTCAAAAAGCTAAAGGTTGCTAGAATGAGAACTGCGGGATGTCTGCTCACAACTGGCTTGGAGCCTGTTTACAGCAGTAATGTTCCTGCTCCTAAAGGCAGATCCAAAGCTGAACTTTTGCAAAGGTTTGAGGTGGGATTTGGTTCGGATTATGATTTGCTGTTACAGCAGCTGCAGGCCCCTGCTGAGATCAGAGCTTCCTTTTGCTAAGTAGCTCATATCAATTAAGAGGCAGATTCTCAACATGAAGAAAAAGGACAGAACAAGAGTGCAAGAAAGGAAACATTATTTTCCTTTGTATATTTGTAAGATGACAACTGAGTCTGAAACTTTATGAAATATTTGGGAACTGAACTCAGATGTTCCAGGCCAGTGTTCAGTCATAAGATATCCTTCCTCTGGTTTTTTGCATGGTTGGGATGAGAGTAGAGTGAAATAAACTCTGGAGCTACTCTGCTTGTGTTTGGCAGCTTGTCCACGAGCTTCCGTCAGCATGTGCTTCCCTTTGCCCTTGCTTCCCATTCCCATACATTGAAATTTCACTGCTGCAAAATTTCAGTCCTTCAGTAACAAAGATGTTCCCAAAAATGTCAAGTGACAGATGAAGTAAAGGTCTCTGCCTGGCCTTTCACCCTGCCATAACGTTTGCAAGTTAAAATGCAAACCTAAGGGGTTTTATTAAATTTTCTGCTGTGTTAGAATAGTTCTTAGAAATAGTCATTTTGGCTGCTCCCTTGTAGAAAATACAGGGATACCAATATCCTGAATTGGATATTGGTAGCTCTCATGCATTATTATGTATTTAATACTCTTCTCCATCCTTCCCCCTCCTTTTTCTTTTAGCAGCCTTGAGTCATGGGATTAGGCCAGACTGCCAGATTTTGTCTGAAAATGAAATGCTTACAGTTCTCCTGAGGGTGATTAGGGTCTCAGGAGTGTGAACCTAAGGCTGGAAAACACAAAGGATCAGAAAACAAAGACTTTTTTAAATTCAAAATATTTGTAAACTGTTACTGTTAGTTTTAGGGACTGACCCACATTTGAAAATGCAGGTTGGTAATGCTGTCTTGTATATCCCATCTCAAAACAATGCCCAAAATGCAGGGGCGTTTGCTGGGATGTGACCCTTTTATTTCATAACACCAGAGGCTTGAAGCAGGCGTTGGGCTTTGCTGGCAAATGCCTTCAACACGAAGTTCTCCATCACAGGGAGCTGAACCTGCTCCAGCCTCTTGTCCTCTGTGCAGCAGGTCCAGGTGGGATGGGAGAAGGAGCAGGAGAGGTGCAAGGAGCAGCCTGGGTGTGGTTTCTTTACTTCCTTATGCACAGCTGATAAAGCCAAACTGCAAATTGTGTCAGCTGGGGGCGGGGGGGGAAGTTTGGCTAGACCAGACCATGGTATTTGTATAAAAATGAGGGAAAGCTATGAATAAGTGTGTTCAGGGAGCAAATACAGGCTGTGCCTCTTGCCAAGGCAGTGGAAATAGCTTTTTACCTAGATATCTTTTTAGTTGAGTAATAAAGGAGACCTCGGACGAATGGTTTCTGTGTCCATTCATCTAACATACATATTTTAAGACTTACTCTTGTGGGAAATTTTACCTGCCTTAATAATGTCCCTTTTATTGTTGTCTTCATCCTCTCTGTCGCTTGTCACTGAGAGCAGCGTGCCAGGATAATGGGAATTGGAGCATGGATTGCATTATAGATATCAGTGGGAATTATGAGCATGCCTCAGAGGGAAAACTTCAAAATGTTAGAAACAAAGGTATTCTTGATCTCCAGTACATAAAAAATGCATTGTGTTTAATTTAGATGGTCACCTCACGCTGTCCTCACATCCTCACGGTATCAGTGAGGGATAAACTCTTCTTTCAGATTTCCCAGCCTAAAACCAGAGTAGCTGTGCTGGAAGTGTGTGAAACTTGACCTAGAATCTCTGCTAGTGTTGCATCTCCATTAGCACAGTATGTGCTGTGTGTGACAGGAGCTGTAGGGTAACAACCTTGCTACAGGGGAGCTTTGCTTAGAAAAGTTTTAGACGGTATTAGTCTTATCTCCTGCTGCTGATTTTCCCAGAGACTAATATCATGAATTGTTGAGGAATACCCTGAATTTCATAGAGGTCAGCAGGTAAACTAACTTAATTTCAATAAATTAGCTTAGATTAGCAAGAACAGCAGACAGTATCCTTTGCTAACCTTGGAGCTGATTAGTATGGAAACTATGTATTTATTGTAACCCTGAATGAATTATCACCATTAAGGAAAAAACAAGATCTTGGAAAGACATTTTGGGGTAGTCAGAGGTAGGCATAATGATAGACATTGTTGACCATGTCAGTTGTCCCTATAGATTTATAGACACACCCCAAACCCAGGCTTCATGTTACATCTCCCCTTGAGTTGGTGACACAGTCTCTTCAGTTTGAGAACACGACAAGTACATCTCACCAGGACCCCTCAGCAAGCCCCGTTCCTTTTGCCAGGGGTTTCAAGGAGATGCAGCCTGCCTGCCTGCCTGCCTGCCTTCCACAGCATATACTGGAGCACTCAGTGACAGTCCAGTCCTGCCAGTGATGCACTCAGCTTTGCAAGGAGTGCACGTGCTGGTAGGAAACTCAGCACTGCATGGGTTTCCACTGCAGCAGAGGGAGAGCTGGGGACTTTGCAGTATTAGGACAGCTACCCCAGGGCAGTCTCCTCACAAACCCAGGTGCCAGGACCCTTGACTTCTAAGAGAAGACAAATTGGATGTAGATGATGAGATTTGATGGTGTATTCGTGTTCTGTTGAGACAAGGGGTGAACTTCTGGCTCCTAAAGTCATGGTAGAGATCCACATGTGAAACAGGTACATTGGCAACTTAGGCTGTTACCTCGTCAGCCTGTTTCACCGAGAGGGAGGGTATTTTTCTGATGACTACGTGAGCCCTGTTTATCCAGTCCATCTGCGTATCCACTAGAAGTGTTTTGCTGTGACAGTTTCTTGGAAGAGTGAAGTGGTTCTGCTGTACAGAAATCCTTGAACCTCCTCGTCTCACAGCATGCAGCACTTTATTTTTCCAGGAACTTCTTTACGAGTGTGTCTGCACTGCAGCTATCAATCAGCTGCTTGGCTCTGATCTCACCTCTCCCTTCCTCACTCAGAGGGGGTGCGTGGAGTCTCAAATTTGCTTCACAAAGGCAAAATCACTGCTGGCCGTGGCAAGGAGTTTGCAGACTGAAAACATTCTCGAGGCTTTCACTGGGCCCAGCTCCTGCATAGCTGCTCAGAGCCCATGGTAAAGAGCTGTTGGCCAGTGCTGGTCCATGTTAGTGAGTCTGGGCCATAAGCTTTAGCTCCATGGAATACTGCTACTTTATTCTCCCTCCACATTCCTTAGTCATCTGATTTGCACGCCAAATTTTTTCACATAAAGGCTGTTTTCCGTTGGCTCGTTAGAAGCTGCGCTTCAAAACCTACTTGTTTTAGGAAAAGAGGACGTGAAAATTAAAACTAGTAGCAAATCAGGCTTTCTGGGCTCTTCTCTATAAGGGTCAGTGTGTTCCTTTAAAAACAGACATTGTGAACTTCGGGCATAGGAAACTGGGAAAGATGCCAGTACAGGATAGAATGAAGATTAATGCAGGCAGCTCCTAGGCAAGTTTTCCATATTTCCTTTCCAGGATGTCAATATGCTGAGATTATTTATGAATTTATATAGGATATTGTTATAAAGGCTGCCAGTACAGACTCTCCCTTTTAACCTAAACTGTAGCAGTTCTAATGTTTCAGTGTGAGGCTTCTCCTGCACAGAGCTGCTACTGTGCTGAGCAGTGTTCATGTGAAGAGAATACATTTCTGAAGGGATTATGCTGAAATTGCCCGACTTGTTTCCCTTTAGGCTTAAGTGAGATTTAAATTTTGGCTTGTGGATGTGAAAAACAAACACATTGATTTGCTGAATTGCTTCCTGCTCCCAGGAAGCACTTTCAAATAAAGATAAAATTCTTTTAACGCTCTTTTGCTCACACACCTCAGGATAGGGGTGAGCTCCTATGAACTAAGACAAAGCTGCCACATTAGGATAAATATTAGCACCTCACACGTACCATGGCCCAGTTTTCTACGGATGCTCCAGATTTTCCATTGTAGCCAATTATGTTTGAAACTAGCAGTTTGTCCCAGTTTCACTAAAATAACACCTTACATTTACGAAGTGCCCATTATCACAAGTTTTCCCAGCATTTTACAAATGACAAAAATATCCCTTAATACCTGTGCAAGCCGGTGGGAGATGGAGGTGGCAATTGGAAATGAAATTACAAAGACGATAATAGCGATGAGAAAAGACAAAGTGTGGTACTTTGAATTGTTAGAATTAATGAATAAGTTTGAATCTACTTGCATTTTACTCTGCCTGAGATCAAATATTGAGTCAAAATCTAGAAAAGCAGAAATTGTAAAGGTTCGTTCTTTTTTCTGTCAGAAATACCTTTGATTTCAGGAGAAAAAAACCTGGTGAGCATTGCCAGGATTCCCTGTGGATTTCTATTACGTCTCCTAGTAAAAATCCATTGTTCTAATGCTTTTTGACTACGGGATTTCTTCACTTTTGGTCGATTTTATCAGCTTAATAAGAAAGCTACTGTTCTGTCTTTATTTGGCAGACTATGCCTGCCAAATGAAAGTTCCTCACAAATTAATTAAAGATTATTTCCTGCTTTGCCTGGCATTCCTCAGTAATAATGCCATTTTTTTCAGAATTCATGCATGACCTTCTCAGTGAAGCTCTGTTGTGCAAAAAAAACACCGAAAGCTTGTCATAAGTGTATCTTTGACTCAGTGCTGTTCAAAACAACACAGTTCCATTTCTTATTTTCTTTATTCATTGGTGAGACAGGATTATGCTTAATCCTATCAACAGCCTCATATTTGTGATGTGCTGGCATCTTTTCTAGGTATTGTGCTCTGTCAATTATTGCAGAGGCTGTTAGCGAGATATGTATAGGACATTTCAAATTGTTGAGCTGGCAAATGTTTACTCCAAGTGGCTTTTGGTTCCTAAGAAAATCCCAAGGGGATTTGAATTGGTCTTTTGCTCTTTGCCTTGCATGTTAATTTTCTGGAGTGTTTTTTTTGGCAGGGGTATACTAAACATTTATGCCAATAATATTCTTAGATGAAAAATGCCACCTAATGTAAATCAGACTCTTTCACAAAGCAATTTTAGTAAAGCAGAAACAAACTTCACAAATCATCCACACTGTACCCATTCTTTTACAGCTAAATTTCTCTCCTACACACAGAGGAATAGTGTTCTCCCACTTCAGAGATACTAGCAATTGTAGGTGGCCTTAATTCAGCTATAAAAGTTGCATACAGTTCTTTTCAGGCTGAGATTTGAAATCTCATTCAGTGGAAATGATAAGGCGAGTTGCAGAAGGCCATCAAGGAGGTGGGTTCCCTTTCCAGGGGAAACAGCAGAGATACTGCTTTTTAAAAAGCATTAAGCTCCTCCCCCCTTTGCAGAATTTCCCAAATCTGCAAGCAGGTTTTTAGGATGTGGAAGACTGTTGCTTCTTAGAATGAATCCATTATTCTCTTTCCTTTTCCACCTGCAGGCCTGTGGAATACTTTGCTGTGCAACTCTTTGCCAGGGATCTGTGAGCCCCCCTTTCCTAGAAAGGCTGGGTTGATGTTACACCCTGTGCAGAATGAGGCACGTATTGCTCCTTGGCTCAGAGGCTCTGCATTGTTCTGCACCTACCCCTGGGTCCTGAGACCCACCAAAACCTGGCTGAGGTGGACTTCCACTGGATGGGTTTTTGTTTGAAGAGCTGGAGGTGGAAGGCAGTAAAGCCAGACACAAAGGTTACCCAGTAGACAGGGCATTGGCCTTACACACGTTCAGGAGGCTGCCTTTGCTCTGAATATACACTCACCCTTCGGACAAGTTACTTTCCACCTCTTTTCTTGCTTTCTGTCTCTCCTGTCTTTTTATGCTCTTCCAAATAGGAATGATCTCCCAGCACATGTTTTCATGGCACATTGTCAGTGGCACCTTGAGTGCAGTTAAGGCCTCTATGGTCACTGCAGCACCACAAGTAGTGGCCTGCTCAGTCTGCCTGCTGCTAGAAATTGCGGATGCATTGCCACCCCTGAAAATATTCTTCCCCTTCTCCCTCTTTTTCCATATTGCTGTGTGTCTGGGAAATGGAGTGGGGATGGAGAAAGGCTGCTTTTAAAAATCCTTTTTCCTTTTTTCTTTCTTGCTTTGTAATACCTTTTTATTCTGTGTGGCAAAGGAGATACTACGTGGCACGGCCTGCTGGCTCATGCTCTTCTCTCCGGCAGCTCCAGCAATCCAGCCACGGAAGCCACACAGGAGCACGTGTGCTGGCTAATGTGTAACTACCTTTGTTCTGCTGTTGTTCTTTCTGAGGCTTGGCTCTTTTTTTCCAGGACTTCAGTGTGTTGGGTTGTTGTTTTTTTTTTTTACTTTGAAATGTAGGGCCTGTTGGATCATTGCATCCAGCCTTCTGCTATTGCAGGTGCGACCGTGTTCAGTCTCTTTCCCAAACCTGACAAGTTCTGTCTTAAAACTGGTTACAATTACTCCCACTGGAATGCTGTTACACAACCTGCACCTCTCACACTTGTAAGTATTATTAGTTTGCCTGTGCTGGTGCAGCCAGGAGAGCAGAGGCCCATATGGAAGATGCAGCACGTCACACAGGGAAGTTTTTCTACTGGGCTGATTTCCCTGCTTCCCTGAAAGCCAACAAAATATTCTGTCGTTTTGCCAACGTAGCCACATAAGATAACGTATGGATTTCTTTTCACATTCTTATCTGGCAAATTATGTTATCAAAGCTTTGTAGAATGGATTGCAGATAGCAATTGTACATTTTGCAACTGGACATTTTGCAACTGCATTGTTTTTAGAAGATGCTTCAAAGTATGGGTCAAGTCTGAAGGCAGGACTTACTTCAGGGTAAGGGAGGAAGAAAGAGGATAGCAGGTGGAAAGAGAAATGTTTGAGTGCTTCAGGTCACCTGCAAGGACTGAGAAATGCCACACTAGAGGCTTGGGGAAAGAACAGCAACTTTTTTTCACTTGCAGGTAAAGAGGAGATGCTGTTTAGCTCCTCACATCTTTTCACTGTCGCTGTGCTGCTGGCAAGGGCACTTTGACCATGTGGGACTGGTAACAAGCTGAGCCCGTGCCCTCAGCTTGCCTCAGCTGCAGATTGCACGGCTGCCACAGCCGGATCCTCCTCAGTCCTGTGCCCTTGCTCCTGGTAAAAACAACACATCTGGGTTTTCAGACTGCCTAAATAAACTGACATGCCCTCACAGGAGGAGTATGGTGCTTCACCAATAACTGCTAAATGAATTTAGTTACACTGATATTTCCTTAAGTGAACAAAGCCTGAGTAGATGCTTAAGCTTAAAATTTTCTAGAAAACATTGACTGTGACTGCTGGTATGCATCTGATTTTCCTTGTTCCTTGAAGAAGCCTTTCAGAACTCATTTCTAAAGGGAACAGGAATGCAGGAAGTTGATTAACAAGTTTTCTGACATTGATCTGCTGCCTCTTTAAGTGACAGCTATTTTCATTGAGAGACTTTCCTGGAGGAGCTCAAAAGCAGGTGCTAGGAATGACGTTCCTGCTTAGGCAAATGTCAAAACAAGAGAATTTTTAAATTGCAGAACAAATTCAGGACACGTAAAACTAGCAAAATGCAAAGAATGCTGGAAATCCGTCCTGATCCTTATTGTGTTAGGGAGGAGCTGCATTTCTCCTCCTGCTGCCCCTTACCTGCCTGAAAGCCCTTTTGTTAGTTTTTACGGTGTACCTGCTCTTTGCTCTCAGGTCATCAGGCACCCCGGGTAAGACACGATTACATATATTTGCACTTCTTGTGCCAATATATTGCATTAATCACCAGGGACAGCTGAGCTTGTGTCTGAACTTGAGGAGGCTGCATCTTTAAAAGCACCCACAAGAATGAATCCTGGACACAGAACCACAGCATGTGCCAGTTCCACAAGTTTCTTTCAATCACCAGAGGTGCTCACATTGCCCAGAATTCAGAGGAATTTAACTGAGTAAGCTTTAAGGTGTGCAAAATAGGTGTGAAGTTCCAAAGTTCCTCCCCCATTTTCCACAGCACTGACCACTTGTGTTTAATTGGTTAACTTCCTTTGGTTCGATCCCTCTGTGAACTCAGGTCAGTAATGTGATTAATTAATATTACTTAGAAGGGTTTGAAACTTATTAATATTACTTAGAAGGGTGGAATATGCTGTGTGTTATGTGCTAGTGGTACTAGTGATATTAGACACTGATGTATTCTGAACAGATTCAGGACAAACCACTGCCTTTTATCGAAACAGATAAATTGGTCGCATTTCTTTGTGCCTCTGCCTGTCCATCAAACCACTCTGATGTTCTCTCCAGAGCTTATGCATGCTTCCAAAATGTTTTAAAAGATGTGATCTCAATACGCTCTTTTGACAGTGGTCAAGATGTTCCCATTCCCCAAGGCGTTAAAGTGAAGGTGGTGGTTATTTTTTAATCCATATCTCATTCATCAGGAGAACTTTGCATACATGATTTTCTGTTACATGTCATGAATGCTTTAACATGCATTTACCGTGTAATTCAACATTAATTATTCACAAGGAATTATATATTTGTGCCAGCTGTAAAGCACAATTGCAATTGTGCATTGAATGCAGTGATAATGCAATTGAGAACAGTATTGGTCTGTTACAGTAATTTATCCTGGGTATTTGGAATGCTGGAGGATCCTGGTTATCTGAACACATGGCTTTTATTCTGGACTGATGCAAAATTAATTGCAATTCCTGATGTTGTATGTTCAGCTGTTTTCCCTCAAGAAAAAGAAAACCCCACAAGGGCAAAAACTTATAAAAAGAACACAGAAAGATCAGGGAATTGGCACTTGTGTTTGCATGAATCTGAGTAATTTCACAAGTAGAACAAGAATCAAAATCTTTAATAGTCTGATTGCTAAAACCAGTAACTCCAAGAGGAAATCATTAGAAATGACCTTCTTGCAAACAGGAATTAATAAAATGTAATCTTAGGCTACAACACATTTTAATTAATGTAATGCCTATTTCGGAAAGATGCTGGTTTCTATAAATATTATCTGCATGTAGAGTACTGCTAAGGAAATTGCTATAATCTGGGATTTCAGTCATGTTTCTCCTGGGCAATTTTTTTTCACTTTTAAATTTTTTCCTTCCCAACAGAATGTAGTCCCCACACTGACCCCTTATTAGATTATATTTCAGCCAAACTAGTTACTATGCCTGGCTAATTAGGAAAAATGACATTAAACTTCCAAGATGGCTAATTTAATAAAAAGACCATAACAATAATGTGTGTTTTTCTCTGTCCAGGAGGCTGCCACGAACCACTGACAGCTTTATTTTTTGTTTGTACATTGGCATTGATGTATATAAATATAAACTGTACCCTCACCTGTGTCCCAAGATGCAGTAGAAGCTGTGTATGAGGAAAGTAAGAAAGTAGAAATAACCACCATTGACAGGTGTAGGAGAGATGAACCAATGGGCAGAAAGGTGTGAGATATTAAAAGCCAAGGTTTTGCCTTTCCTGACTTCTCATTTATTGTGCACAGCACGATGTAGAATTAAAGTGTCTGGGCAACAGTTAGTTAATGTGGAAAGAAGGATTACCTAATCCTAGAATCTTTATTTTGCCTGATCTTTCTCTTTTCCTACTAAAATCTGGTCTTATGAAGTCTTGGATTTCCTTTAGAATTAGTGGAACTAGTCTTTATACCATCATTAGTGTTACATGCGATTTCATTAATAGTGATAATGCAACTATCACAGTGTACAAAGAAGAACAAAAAACCCCATATAGTTTAAGAAAATTAACATTTGAATTTTTTTTTTTTTTTGATAGACATTAATCTAGTTTAAAGCGCATACAGCATCTGTAACAGATGCAATGGCACTGCAATGATGAGCCAGAGAATCACATCAACAAGCAGATAGCACACGGAAGCATGAGATCATCTTGTTTGCCACTGCTGCTCACAGAAGTCTGTTGTATCAGAGACTTTCAGAAAGCTGATCTTCCAGGAAGAAACATGGCCATGCAAGGAACTAGAGGTGACTTCAGTTCTTCCCTGTGAGGGTGGTGAAGCACTGGAACAGGTTGCTCGGGGAAGTTGTGGATGTCCCATCCCTGGAAGTGTTCAAGTTCACGTTGGATGGGACTTTCAGCTGTTTGGTTTAGTGGGAGGTGTCCCTGCCTATGGTGGGAGGGTTGGAATGAGATGGTCTTTAAGGTCCCTTCCAACCCAGACCATTCTATTGCTACTTAATCTTGTTTATTTATTCTCCAAGAAGTTCTTTGAGATATGGTACAAGATTGCCTCATATGAGGAAAATACGGGTGACGTGAGGTGAAACAAGAGAAGGGACAAAGTTCCTCAGCTTTTCCTTTGTCCCTGGACATCAGAATGGATTCAGTGGGAAGGAAGCACACTTAGCCTTTCAACTGTACAGGTTTGTGAACAGGCCCCCGGTGAAGTAATACACCCTTCAAATGCACATGTTGATGAGCTGCAGTGGCTTTTTTGAACCAGTAATCTACACTACTTCATTCATTGTAAATGGTTTAATGTTTTGCATTTTGAGAGTGCATTTCAGTCAGAGCTTTACAAATACTCATTAAGCCCCGAAACACTGCTCTGGAATAGATGAATAAATTATATGGGGAAAGTAATCATTAGAAACCTTGTTGTTTTGTTGAATGGTGTACAGTTTTCATGTAACCCAGGACTTAAGTGCAGCAAGTCCTTGACACCTATTTTCACTTTCCTATATGAATATTCATTTGGCTTAAGTTAGCATTTCATCCCCACATCTTATCAGAATTAAAATTCATCCCCCTCTAATGGAAACTGTGCTGTTTCCCTGCCACAGACAATGGCTGGCATCAAATAAAATTGTTCTTTGTTCCAAAACTATGGTTAGAATTCAGTGGTTAATCAGATGCTGATAGCAAACACTCTCGGTTTCCTTTACATCCATGTGACAATACAAAAGACAATTGATGTGTGGCTAGTGTAAGATTCACTCTGGACATTCCAGGCACACTGGGCTCTGTTAATACTCCAATGTACAGCTTGACATTATGTGTTGCCTTACTTTGAGTTGTGTTTCTGTCCTCTAGTGCAAAAACCGTTCTATTTTTTGACTTGCATCATAGATTTATCTTAAACACATGTATCTGTGGATTTTACATTTTGTTAGTGCTACATTTTGTTCTTAAAATCCCTTTAGAATGTTAAAATGAAAAGAAAGGATGCTCCCAGGGACATATGGTGGGTTATTAAATGGTTCCTTCTAAAAATCCAGACTGCATCTGATCCACTTTGTTAATCTCCAGATGTTTCTCATTGCATTAGTATCAACTTAAATGAAACAAGTTTAGTCGGGGTGCTCATAATAGGAAAAAAATAACCATAATGGTATCATTTTTGCTACTTTTCTCAGCGAAGCTGATATTTGAAAGGCTGGAGTTGGAGGTGCATTCGATCCTGCCATCAGGTCTTATTACATCGGAGCTTAGATGTTCACAGAGCCAAGGGTAAAACCTGCAGTATCCTAATTGATCTTGTAACTGCTTTATGAACTGTCTGTACAACACCTATTCATCTTGGTTCACAAGCCATAAATAATCTTAGAAAAGTAAATATTCTCAAAACAGCTAAAACTGAAAATTGCAAAGCTGATTTCCCATGTACCAAAATAAATATGTACCAGAGCTTATATGACAAAATCATCAATATCACCAGCTGTTTTTTCAGCACTCCAGATGGATATAATTCTGATAAAATGTGGAATTTTTAGCGTGATTTTATCTGATTTGCCTTAGCAGCAACAACCCCAAAGGCAGGTTTAAGTGGAATAATGACCTTCGGTTGAGGTATTTGTTCTGAAATTCACTGAGGATGGAGAGAATGGCCTGAAGTGCAAATGCTGGCTTGTTATCAGTCTCTGGAAATGCCTCAGGCCACTTCTGCCACTGCTACAGCAAAGCTGCGCCCTCCACTTGGGAATTAGCACATTCCCTACAGATTTGCATATAATAGAAGTAGTTGTGATAGTTTCTCAAAAAAGTCTTTGTTTTCACCATGCCTTTGCCAAACCTGAGCCAGAAACGTGTCATCAGAGCAGTCATTTATGTATTTAAAAAACGAGCGCTGTTTTTACGCTGTTGCCATGGGACAGCTATAGCAGGAAATGAGCAAAACACCCACATAATTATTGTTGACAGAATACAGTTTCAATTTTATCAAGTGTAGCCCCTATGTGATATGTTGTTAAGGCAGCCTTCAACATCTCAGTGAGTGAAATGCTGATTTGAGGAGAATGCAGTGCCCAAAAGAAACGTACAATTGTTATGCTTGAAAACAAGAACATGTTGAAGACGTCTCCCTCACTGAGATGATATGGGGGTAATTATTGCTAAGTCTCCGAGGAGCAATTAGAGTTGTTTTTTATTAAATTTTCATGTCTTGATTGACATTGAAACGGAATGAATCAATATGTAAATCCAGATTACAGTGATCTAATAAGATATTGAGAAAGATGATACTTTACAAAACATTCTGTGGCAAAACTCTACAGTGCTGAGAGAAAAACCCCATAAATTTATCATTTTGCAAACTGCCTTGCTGTTGTTCTTGCTTTTGAATTTAATCTGCTTAGCTACTATTTAAATTAGATTTCAGGGGACGCTGTAATTAAGAAGGGGGATATAATTCATCGTTTGTAGAGATCACATCAATTATGCATCTAAATAATATAAGTTATTTATAACAGTGTTGTATAACAACCTTAGAGAGCTTTAACCATTAATCAATAACAATGGAGAGACGTCAATGTGTAAAATTGAATCAGGTATAATAATATTCCAGTTTGACAAATATCAGGCCATACCTTGCTGAAATACATAATTCTCTCTCCTGATTTGCATGCCTACTTGCTTCATTGATTAAAAGGAAATCTATTTCAGGTGGGTTTTATTGAGAAGAGCAACACATTTGTATGTATTTAAAAGATATATAGAATCGTCCTACTCCCTCAAGAAAAGAAGGGTCAAATAAGAAAGAACGATTTTTTGGAAGGTAATACTGCAGTAAATGAATAAGGTTTAGCTTCTTTTAATCTATATAAAATGATGGTTTTTTTGGTGTGAATTGAGTCTGTATTGCTTATCTATTTTGACATGCATATTTTAACTAGAAGGAATGAAAAGGTGTGACACAGGTACGAGTGTGTTAAATTACTGAACAACATTTTGCTGACCTTGCTGACCTTTTGAGTGGTCAAGTAAGCTGAGGCCCTGAGTCTATTTTGGTCTTTTCTGTGGAAGTCCACCTACACAGGCTCTAGAGGAATGAAGAATATATGTCAGTTTAAAAAAAGCATATTTTCTTTACTACCTTGACTCAGTCCAATTAGACTCAAGAGCTCTTCTCAAGAACTTGCAGAAGGTTCTTCTTCTTGTACTGTGTTTTTAAAGTTGCCTGTGCTGTTCTGTATTGTCAGAAATTGCTCTCCAGCTCTGTGTGACAGTGAGATGGGTCACAGGTATCAACACGAGGCCTCACTGCTTCAGGGTGTGAACAGATGTCTTTGGGCAGCACAGCCCCGTGCTGGGGACAACGCCCTCTCTCCAACCCTTGATAACCTCCCAAACTGCTCCCAGGGCTCCCTGGGCATCTGAATGAAGCTCACACCCCACAAGTGTCCTATGGCTGATCCTGTATCAGAAATTAAGGCAGAACTGGGATAGTGAGAATTTTGCCTGTTCTGGATTTGCAATTTACAGATATATTTTTTCTTTTTTTCTGGGAAAGAGACAACCTTTTCCTAGTTTTGTTGTGGGTGATTATTTATTTATTTTTCTTCCTTAAGCCAAGCAAAATAAACTTTTATTTTTATCTCACAGTGTTTTGGGCTAGGTGGAGATACAATCAGGCAAAGAAACACAGGAGGACATTTATGGAACCGTGCAATATTTGGGGATGGAGGAAAAGTTGAGTGATATCCCTCAGATTTTTTTTTTTGCATTTTTCAGTTTTGTTTAAAGCATGCTTTCCTGTTACTATAGCTACTGGTTGTGTCGTGCTCACATATAGATGGTTTATCACATTGCCTTTGGAAACTGATTGCTGTTGCAAATCATTGGAGCCAGGAGTGGAAGGGATACAGGTGTGTAGCAAGAGACTACAGAAGGAAAAGCACAGAAGGACCTGAGAGCAAACATAGGAAGAGACAAAAACAGATGTGGTGGATTGTCAAGAAGGCACATGTGCCAGGATTGTAACAGCAAGCAGGAAGAAACCAGAAAGCAGTCAGATACTGGAAAGCTGTGATGAGGTATGCACATTTCATGTTGCCAGAAAAATGAAGGAGAATGATTAACCCTCAGCTACCTCTTTCTGGAGCCAAGCAGATAATCAAAGTCTTAGATTCTTTTTGCAAAGGAGTCTTTGAAAAAGGATCTGGGAGATCACAGCAGGAAGAGATTGTTGTGCCTGGCAAAATCTTATTTAGGAAGAGGACTGAGACCTTGGCAAGTTACGAGCCTGCTGAGAAGGCTAGGGAAGGAGATGCTAAAATGGAATCTTGTCAGAGTCTTGTGTGGGGATTGCTATTAGTATGCATAGACGTACGTTAAGTGATCTACAGAGCAGCCGCAAACTATTTATGGGTATATTAAGAAAAATTAGGTGAAAATCTGTTTTATCTTTGTCATATTCAAATTTGAAAACATCCTGTTGAACAGGTTAGTTTCTGTTACTACAAAGGGGACTCCTCAAAGGTGAAGTTTTGGGTCTTCCAAA
This sequence comes from Pseudorectes ferrugineus, assembly GCA_008033365.1. Lineage (NCBI taxonomy): Eukaryota > Metazoa > Chordata > Aves > Passeriformes > Pseudorectes > Pseudorectes ferrugineus. The sequence goes on along the minus strand of QWTY01032394.1, from coordinate 3,959 downwards.
GCAAATGGAGAGCAAACTTTGGGATGAGCCTGGAAAGGGAGTTCAGAGGTCTTAAGTTTCTTTAGAAAAAATGCCCTAGTGAAGATTGCTGGGAGTATTTGAGACTCTGCTTGCCTTAACTATGGTATGTAGTTGCAAAAAATGGCATTTTCCAAAAGGGCTGGAAAAAGGGTAATACTGGTCATGGAATAGTGGACTCAAAACTGGGGAAAAAAGCTTTGATGGGAATAAAGTAAGGTATCTTATAGGAGGGAAAGAAATCAAATGCGTAAGTTGTGAGGAAACATTAGAGAATTGAACAGTTTGATTTAAAATGTTGAAGATTTTAGTCTTAAGGATCAGTGATGTTTGTCTTTCCATTTGTCCCATTTCTTAAAAAAGGATCTTTCCATACTCAGGTGTCATGGAATGACAGGGAGCCTGTTTGTGTTCATAAATATGGAACTGACTTCAAGTGTCTGCTTTAAAACAAACTGAATGTTGGTAGTCACAGGTATATCAATATTGAAGAACTGAGGGTTTCTCAGTGCTGCCAGGCTTACAGTGTCCTCTGCCAAAAAAAAAAAAAAAAAGAAAAAAGATAAATACCCTCAAATGTTCATTATAAAAATGTAAGTTAAATTTCTGGAAATGATCCCGTGACTTTGGCACATAATTGTTCTTTTGCATTTCTCCCTTCTACAAATAACTTGAGCACTGTGCAGACATTTAACTATTGCCACCTCTGTTTAGAATGATAAGACTTGTCATGACAAAATTACGGCTATTTGTTATTTAGTTTAATTTTTGATTACCCAATATATCCTAGTGCGAGGATTCTAGGTGCTGGATATGTAAATTATTGAGACTTTGTGAAATACAAAAGAGAGAAAATGAAGAGAAGAAGAGATGGGACTATGTTAAATATAGTAATCATAAAAGCTTGTGTGACAGGAAATTGTAAATTGACTTTGTAATTAGGGAATGCATTCATTCATTTTTGCATTTGTGTGCATTTTTGTGCATTTCAGGGGACATGCTTAACTCAGTTCTATGACTATAATTCTTTTGGGCAAATGGATATTCAGGTGAGAGAGAGGTAATTAGATATATTTGGATGTTTGCATCTAGAAGGTAAATCAGTAGGATGTCTTTAAACATGAAGGACATTTGTAAGGAAAATAGAATTATTTTGAAGATATCTTCTGGATTTCACAGAGGGTACTTTCAGCATGAACATACTTTTAAAAACTGATAGTGGTTTGGAAAAGAAAACCTTTTAATTAAAGATAATTACTGGTTTTTTTTACACATAGGAGAGTTCAGCATGTTTTGGAAGGAGAAGTTTGGATTCGTTATGCGGCACCAGTGTTGCCTTCTCAATGTCATTTTCCCATCTGTCTTGCTCAGCAGTGTCACTGTCTGGGCTGATGCCTGTGTGCAGATCCTGCTGCACAGGGAGACAGTGAGCCTCCAAACTATTCTTGTACAATGTCATGCTCCATATCTTCCTCAAAGGAACTCTGGATACAATTTGAACTTGTTTATATTCTTCCCAGTGGCCAGGAAAATGAATAATTCCTTTTTCCGTATTTGGAATTCCTTCAACAATAGATTTACCATTATTTAATCTTTCTTATTTTATCAGCTATATTTATCTTATGGTGCTCTTAGAGTTCTATTGCCTGACACAAGTCCCATGGAAATTTAGGGAAACTTCTCGGTCTATTGCAAGGAAAATAGGCTCTAAAAATCTTACTTTGTCTAAAATTTGCCATCACTTTCCCCACAGCATAAACTGCCCTGCATAGAAAGTGTAAAAGATGTTTCATTTAATGTCAGCACTTATAAAAAGATAAACCACAATCTATTGGTGACAATATCTCTTCTGTTCTGCTCAAGACTTATCTGGCCTTGTATTATTATGTATTAATTCTGTCCTGGAAAGTGCTTAGGCTGGAAATGGGTGATGTCTTGCAGATGGTGTGCCAAATTTTTGTACGTATCTTGTGACTCTTGCCACCCTTCCTTCTGTCTAGCTCTCCTGACTTCTGTAGGTTGTGTGGTTCAACTGAAAACACTCCAGATCAGGAACGAGTACGTGCTCTATATTTAGTCATGTCATCAGTAGTGCCATTGTGCAAGTTGCTTATCTTTCTCAACTGTATCAGGGATTGTCCTTCCTCTCCTTGTAAATAACAGAAATCTTTAAATTCAAGAGGTTGCCATGAATTCTTCCTGTCAGCTAGATAGCCACTCAATAAAGGTGCTCTTTAGTACCTATGAGGTGATGATGATTTTTGATGTTTACCTATTTCTAAAAATCTTGACATTTTGAACCAGCATTTCTTTTCATAGAAGTATGGACTAAAAGGGATCTTGTGAGATCATCTGTTCATAGCTCCTGACCTGAGACAAAATAAGTATACTTAGAATTTCGGTGGCAGAAATTTTGTCTGAACCAGCCTTTAGAAATTGGTGATAAGGGAAATACCATGATATTCCTACTTAGGCTGCTTTACTGCTCATTACATTTGGGCAAGTTTCTATGTATCATCTATCTTTAAATTTATCTTTGCATAAATCAAGCTGTTTTCTACTCATCCTGACATGGATGAACAAGGAATAAAATTGATTAGTACGCATTAAATCTCATCAACTATATTTTAGTTTCAAAATAATACAATAATGATCTTTTTGTTATCTTGTTTGCTTTCTCTACCCACTAAGGTAATGTTTAGTCTTGGACTTGAACATTTTTAATTTGTCCTCTTCTTGTTTTAAACAATTTTAAGACTTCAGACTGCAAGAAAATCTTTCTGCATATTCGATCTATTTCATTAAATGCTTCTTCACGCTCCAGCTTGACACTGGCTTTAGCTGTGCATGGCCATTTTTTTTTTTCAAATTGAAGAGTTCTGTTGTTACTGTTCTTCCAAGATGGCTTTTCCCCAAGCTGTTTGAGAATCCAACAGCTAAAATTGTTTTCCCCGATTTGAACAAATACACCACAGTGATTCTTTAGTGTAGTTCTTCCATAATCTGAAAAAGCATTGCAGTTTTGGAGTAATGGCATTGGAAATTTTCCAGGAACGTGGATTTGCCTAATGTCTCCAAGATCTCTTCCCTATTACCCCTATTGTCTGATTAGCACATTCTCCCACCTCTAAGAATCAATGTATTAATTTCTGGTCTCTTAAGCACGTGCCACTGCTAGATGGGAATCACACTCCACAATCCTGAAGAACAATGTGGTTGCACAACCTATATTTCAGTATAATCAGACAATTAACTGCTCTGAAGTTGTCTTGCAAATTAATCCGTCTCACCATGAAACCTTTCATGATTTTAATTCTCAGCTGTTCCGAGCAGAGCTGGAAAATCATGCTAAAAGGCATAATACATGTTTTGCAGCTAAAAGGCATAATACATGTTTTGCATTATGGTTTATAAGCTTTCTTAACCAGGATTTAATAACTCAGATTCATTACTCTTCAAATGCTCTGCCTCTGTCTGGCCTCACACCTTTTGTAGGTTGTGCTTATCCTTTATAAAATGTACAGGCCATGATGAAAAAGTCATAACTAGCAGGCTTTTCTATGCATTGTACCTCATTTAAGCTTCCTGAAATAGCAGCAGCTTTTGACCTCTAAGATCATAAAATTCAATTGTACTGAATTCTCTGAAAAATAGGAAATAGATCATTAGAGTACACATCATGCTGAAATCCAGCTGTGATTCTGTAACCTTCCAGACACTGGATCTAATTGTGACTGAAGGAAATGATACTTTTGTGATTCTTATATAGCATGTCCAGCATTATTTGCAGATTCCTAGTCCATGTTTTGTTGAAAAGTTATGGCATACGAAGGGCTGAAAAAGTGCAGGGAAACATGCAGACCTGAATGGTGCAAGGGATGGGGGTGTGTGTAATGAAAGTGGGAAAAAGAGGAAATGAGAAGATTTGGATGTTGCCACTG
>QWTY01032392.1:0-24173 GCA_008033365.1 Pseudorectes ferrugineus | reverse complement strand
TGAAATAAGATTAAGACTTCACCCTATCATATATGGGGTGCTAGAATATTTACACTGATATTCTCCTACACAGCAGAGTATTAGGGTAAATCTGCTGCTGCTGCTAATAGACTTTGGGTTTGTTACACTGTCAGCTGAAAGTTTTAGTCTGTGAGTTTTAAAGAGGTTTTTTTTTTTGATAGAACTAAAAGGTGATGTAGAAGTAAAATGTGGAACATTTTGGAGAAGGGTGCAGTGCTATACATAATTTATTGGGGACTGTTTGTACAGTCAATTGTTAAAGTTATAAATAAAATAGAGGATTAAAACAAGGATGAAAGGGTGAAACTGCGGGTAGTTATTTCCTCTGTATTTCTATTAAAAAAAAAAAGGAAAATTTTCCCAGTTTGCCCAAACAGCACATTTTGGTTTGGTTATTGATATTCACTGTGTTGTACCTATTTTTGGATGTATCACATCGAAGACTCTCTGCCTCACAGAGTGCCTTTTCCTCAGTAAATGTCCTGCAGGCTGCAGAGCTGCTCTCAGAGCTTGGTGAGGTGCCCTGGCACAGCCAAGGGGACACCACAGGGAGGCAAATGAGCCTCTGTCACACTGAATTCCCAGCCCCAGAGCTGCTGAAGGACAACTGGACCTCCCTCACGGACACAAAGTCCCTCGGTGGCTGTTCCAGTTCGGCACCCACCAGTGTGGCAGTTTCCCCATCCCACTGGAACCTCAGCTCCCAGTTCCAGCTGGAGCACTGGCACAGGGACCAGGTCCAGGGATTTGTCTGTACCAGGCAGATGGTTTCTGCCAGCAGAGAAGTCCCTTGAAGTGGAGAAATGCTGAACCTGTGTAAGATCACAAAAATGAGCTTAGTGGATTTAAGAACAAGGTCCATAGACTTTTCGAAATAATTTATTGTAGGTCTTTGCATTGGTGCTGAGAATGAGGTGAGGAAGAAGTTCCTCCTGGATGTCTCGGAGCAGGCTTTGTATCCATGGTGGAGGTGTTTCCTGAATGTGAGTAGGAATAGCACGGAGTGGGCCTGATGAAACAACAGGAGTGAAATATATCATTTTGTTATATATAGGCCATGGGCTGAGCATCCCTTGCAGGTGCTGAGGGAGGTGCCTGGTTTGAAATCTCCCAGTTCTCCTACAAGTGGTGCTGACGCAGAGCTGTGATCCTGAGCAAAAACATTCAGACTGATGAAGAGGAAAGACATGAGCAATTTGAACTCGGGAGTGAAACATTTCCTAGAACTGAGCCTGAATAAAGTCTGGAACAGTTGAACAGGAAATAAGCTAATAATGGGATTTTACAATATTCATTTCCCATATAAGGCATTGAAATGTAGCATAGGTTTCATGGGTTTGGTGGCTGATCTTCTGTCTGTTTTGATGAAAACTTTAGGTTTCTTCCCTGTTTGTGGTGTTATGTGTGTTTGAGGTCCTTTCTCCACTCCAGACTGAAGCTTTTCATCTCACCACTGCCGTCAGTGGTCCCTGGATGGACCATTCCTGGGCCAGACCAGGGAAGAGAGCAGTTAACAATCCCCTCTTGCTGCCTTTTGTTTTTGTGGGGGAGCTATTTCCTTTAGCCCTTGAGACTGATGCATAGGAAGGGGAAGAGAGGTGGGGAGCGCCCGTCTCGATGTGGTTCATGCTTCTGAAAATAAGTTCCCCAAAATCTGATGTGGGGAAAGGAAGCCCTGGCTCCACGGAGCCTGCTGTCTCCCTCAATAAACAAAGGACTGGGTTTGGGCACGTTGCCCGAAGTGTTGGTGCAGGGTGTGTTCCCATCCCTACTGCTCTGCCTGGCCTTTTAAGGCGATGTGACAGCGAGCTGGAGACGTGGAAAGGTGTGTAATTCAGCCGTGATTAATGAGCACGAGGCTCCTCTGCAGCTTCCCTCTCTCTGTAGCATCGCTCAGATTCCCTTCTCACGAGTAACTCGCTGAGATTTTCAGAGTTTGGCCTCTTCTGCACTGTGAGTGCAATCTCCTGCCAGCTCTTATGCTACATTAATTTAGAGCCAACTACCTTTCCAAATGTGCTCTGTGCTGTGGAACAGGTTTTGCTTGTAAATGCAAGGCCAGATGTTCAGAAGAGGAGAGCTCCTGTTTGGGCATCTGGCAGTCACTGCTGGGCCACAAACCCATCACAGCTGAAAATCTGAAATCTCTCTGCTTAGACAACACAGTACTCAGGCTGGCCAGTTTGTGCACTGCTGTAAGAGGTGCCTTTCTCCATATAATTCAGGAGTTCTTTCAAAATAGCACACACCGAGTCATGGTCTCACTTAGTTTTAAACCACAGCTTGTGCCTAACAAGTTATTTTGATTTCTTGCCGAGCAGGGGTTCACTTTCCAGTTACAGCTAATGTTTTCCTTTCCTTTTTCTGCAAAATCTGTTAACAAAGGCTAAATAAACAATGAAGGTAGGTCTACTGGCTAGATAAGAAATAGGTCTGATTTATTAATAAATGTTTCTTTTTTTTTTTTTCCAGTGACATATTTGATGCCATGTTCCCCGTCACACACATCGCAGGAGAAACAGTCATACAACAGGGTAATTCATTCTTCCTGTCATTTTTCCTCCTGTATGTTTGCTAAGGTCCTGTAATTCACATCTCTCCATCTGAGATTTCACCCTCTTTGCTTAATGGGAAGAATAACCACACTCCAAAGGCTTCCAAGTGTGCAGCTGTACGATGAGTTCATGGATGCAGGTCTCTTGCTGCACATGCAGAGGACCCCACTCTGGTGGTTTCAGGGTTCAAAGGGTTCCAGGGTTTCAAAGTGCTACAGTTAAATGCAGATAAACAATATTCCAAATTAAAACATTCGTTCCTTAGCTGAAGATAGTCAGGAAGCAAACCCCAGCTCAGGATGCATAAGGGTGGCACAGGCAAGCTGAGAGTAACTAGAGATGGAAAATATTTTTATGGTTGTTGGGAATATTCAACACCTCATTGTGCTGTATCAGAGTTATCACACTTGGCTGCTTACCTGCATGCCTGCAGCACCTTGTGGAGGACTTCATTACCCTCAGGCTTTTTAAAAACCTTTTGAGTGTTTACCATGAATGAAGTACTGAATCAATCAAAAGAGATAAATTATTGCAATTGAAAGGTATTAATATCAAGAAGTCATAGTGACACTTTGATTTATGATGGCAAATGGGCAAGGATGTTTCAGAAAATTAATCTCTCTGTAAGTAATCTGGTGTACAAACCTGTGCAAATATGTACAGGATTAAATACAGGGACAGGAAGTTATTGAATAGCTTGGCAGACCTTCAGGAAACAATCACCTTCTGTATTTTGTGTCCAGGTGATGAGGGAGACAACTTCTATGTGATTGACCAAGGCGAGGTGGATGTAAGTATGCTCTTGCAGTATCATATTTGTTTTGAAGCTAGAGAATAAAATTGTGTGCTTTGGCAGAGAGCTTGAGCCAGCCATGTGCTGTGGGTCTGTCTCCTTTCTTCTTGAACTAGATTTCACAGGATTGGTTACATTACTTTGCTTTTGTTGTGTTATTTGTTCATAATTTTAAATTTGGCATGTGTTACATCCTAGCTTATTTGTCCATTCCAAGCAGGAAAATGGTATCAAAACCAAGCAAATGACATTATCTTCAGAGCCCTAACCACACCTGGAGGCGTGCAGTCTTTGGCAGAGCAGGCCACCATGCTGGAATGCACCTGAGGGTTCAGATCAACCATAAAGAAAATATTTTCTTTAATCAGTTAGCTTAGCTCATGTGTTGTTTGTTTTTGGTTTGTTGTTTTTTTTTCACAAATTGAGATACAGCCTCAGGCAGTGAGTTTCATCTTAGAAACCTTAATTTGCTTTTAAAATTAGGTCCAAATATAAGAACAATGCAGCATATTAATAAAGCAAGGATTATTATAAGTGTAAAGTGATCTGTTAGACCACAAAATGTTTACAGGAGCATGCAGCGGTTTAATCAGCAAGTCTTTGAAAAGAAGCTTCTTTCTGAACCTGCCTTCCAAATCATAAACTATTCACCTCTTATCATTTCTCTCCTATATGAAACTCATCCTTTTCCAGTTTTGCTGCAAGTTCCTACACTCATCTTATGTATCCACAGTTGTTGGGTGGGACAGACTTGCTCATTAGCAGCTTTGCTCTTCAGATGCCCACATGAGTTTGGTTTGGCATATTTAAAGAAGAAGGTGATTTATTTTAAATCCAGGCAGGAGGCACAGAGTTATTTTAGTGAAAGTTATTTCTTTTTTAGCGGTCTGTTTGTGTCAGGAGACCATCTAATTGGTATTGTTGGGAATTGAGAAACCTCACATGCTGCCTCTGCCTCTGGAAGTCGCTCCTCAGGAAATCCGTCTGACTCACTGTTCCTATCAGACAACCCTCTCAACAGCAAACACTGCCACATCCACGGGGCCAGAAAATAAAAGGGCAATATTTATAGAACAGTGTTAAAATTTGGTTTTAAAATAATTGGCTTGGGACCGATAGGGAGCTAAATGAGTTCACTGGCTTTGAATCAGACCCGCAAACACACAAATGCACATGTTGAAGTTATAGATTAATCCTCTTTAAAAATAATTTGTCCTCTCTCAACACCTTTAGGAAAGCTTTCTTCAGTGTTTGGCTCAGGGGTAGTGAGGGACTGAATGACACCAGAAAACAGTCTGCAAAACCCTTGCAATTAATTGCAAAAGGGTTAATATTCTATATGCACATATTGCTCTTAAAAAGCAGTGACAAAATAGGGTTTCATTGAGTAGATTGCAACTTTGATTTCATGAGCATTATCACTCCCTAGTCCCCTAAAATCAGCCTGTAGCTGCTAGGACAGATCCAAATGGACATATCCACCACAATGTCACCCTGACAGTTACCAGAGACATGTACAGACATCACCTGTGAGACAAACACTTCCTACCAAGACTTAAAAATGTAATCTGGACTGTGCTTGTCCAGAGACCAGCACAGCTTCTGACCGTCTGTGTCTGGCCAAACTCTTCCGTGACCAGCCCTCACGCTGCCCCACCTCAGCACCCCCTAAGGCGCCTCCTGATGCACCTTCCCACTGCCCTCCCCATCTGCTCAGCTTGGTTCTTTCTCCTTCCTAAGCTTTTCCTAAAACTTCAGCCAAAACACCCCCTGAATTCCAGTGCAAGGTGCTGTGGAAGGCGTTTGAGCTACACCCTGGAACTTGCCTGCATTAGCTGCCCTGCTGGGAAGCTGCAGGGAGGTGATCCCAGTTTTCCCCTTGGAGTGAAGTCTGTACCAGGGCACCAGTGCAGAGTGAGTTTCTCCCGTGTAAGGCAGCAGCTCCCAGAGCCCCTGGGCGTGCACCTTCACCCCGTATGTGATGCTCCCCCAAGGAGTTCTGCCACTTTCTGGGCAGAACTGCTAAAATCCTCGTTGTCTGAGGAAACTCCAGGCCGCTAGTAAGCGAGCTGCTGTTCATTTAAGCCTTGCCAGATACTTTTTTGGCATGCTTCCACACTTCTCCAAGAAAAAAAGCGACTTGGAGTGGAGGCAATTGACCCCGAGACTTAGAGCCTCGAGCCATTTTCTGCCTGGTTCAGCTGGTGTTGGCATGGGCACGGAGGCTTTAACCCCTGGCCTGGGTCTCTGCTGCCATTCCCTGATCTGCTTGGGAGTGTCAGGAATACCAGGAATGGTGGATTCAAGGAGCAATTTGCTCTGATAAGCACCCAGATTTTCCATACACGGGAGAAGACAGACGTAAAGGAGGTTGCAAGTGTCATCATAAAATCCCTACCCATGGAAGAAAGTCATGACAAAACCGAAAAAAAACCCCAATAAAATCTCTCAACCAAGCAACCAAAACCAAACAGAAACCACCAACAAAGTGAGAATAACAAAATCAGTGTGTGGTGTTTTGAGTTTAAAAAACTGCACCATTTAAAAGTAATTTTTGTTCGAGTTTTGGCACAGGCACCCCAAAGTCTAAGTAAGAACTTTCTAATATTTTCCCTTACAAAATAATCTGAGTCAAATTAGAAGCACCATAAAATATTTTTTTAATATAATAACACTTCATTCTCAACTCTTACATTTTCTTGGGATATAAACAAGCCCAGTTACCACAGAATAAAATATCTGCACATTTTCTTCTGTGGGGCAAGGGAAGGGCACAAATTTCATATGTAAAAGAAGGATTTTAGAATGAGGAAGAGGTAGGCCTTTGAAAACCTGGGGTTCTCCTCTCTTATCCTGTATCCTACAAACCAGGTAACTTTGGCCAAATCTGGCATTATTGTATTATCAATCACAGTCTTCCTCCTTAACACATTGGGGTTGAGAATTTTACCTCAAGACCTGTCCCTGCAGATGGGTGCAGTGCACACAAGGAAGATGATGGCACAAACTGCGAAGTCTTAGAGGTCGATTGTCTACTGGAAGCTTTCCTGCTCAGACAAATGGGAGCGTGTGCCAAAAAGGAGCTGGCGGAGCTTAAATTATAGTTTCCAGTAAAGATGTTGAAAGTACCTGCTAAAATATGACTTGCAAAAATCTCTAATCCATATTTCTAAGTATAAGGTGACTTCCTGTTTGTTATTTTAATCTCATAACCTCACATTTTTTACTTTAAAAAGCGCCGCCGACTGCCCTTTTCGAACAGATGTATTTTTTTTTTTAGACCCAGCAACTTCCTATTCTATTTAATGTCACAGCAACTTTCTCTACAGGCATTCTCAGGTTTTCTTCTTGTAAGACAACAGCAGCCAAGCTGTTGTACGGTGAAAATCAAAATGAAAACTTTTCAGTGTTTTTTTTCTGAAATTTCTGTATTTACTGTATAAATCTCTATGTGAAGCTATACATGAATATTGTGGACAATGGGTAAAATTATCTCTTGATTGTAGGTCAAATCTTCCTGAAGTCCTTATTTGTATATACAAACTGTCTAATTTGTGTATACAAAGATGAAAATGACACAGTGTTTTATGTGAGAATACTGTTGGATTTTTAAACTAGTTATATTTAACGGTTAGATTCCATAGATTGCTTCTGGTTTGAATTTTTCTGTCTTCAATGATTTTTCTAATTTTGGAAGGTTGCCTTTTGAAATTTGAAGCAGAACATTTTAAAGTTTGGAGTTTTTCAGCCTGAACTTTTAAGGATTCTTAAGGCAGTCTCCAAGTTCATATGTTCAAATTCAAACTGGTTTTAAAACACTGTCTTCATTTGAGAAAACTACCCACATATAAATACCCTTCATGTCTAAGGCTTGTTTATTTTTCCAAGAATAAATAAAACTCATCTTCATTTCTGGATAACAAATATTAAGGCTTGACAAGACACAAAGAACAAATGATTACAAACAGACCCAAGGGAGGGGATTCAAGGCATAAGAACTGCCATGCCTGGAACAAATTAGATTGTCCACACAGATCACAAAGTGGCAGCAAAAAAAACCCCAACACACCAGAAGTTAACTTGAAATCAGCAATACAAAATTAAAGGAAAGATAAATTCACTCCTAAAGAAACATAGATGTTCATATCCTGCCTTCAAGGTAAAATGCTCATGGCAAGGTTCCTTTCTGCATCTCCAGAGAAAGAACATGAGGATGAGGGAGGCCCAGATTCATTCCTGTGGCACTGAACGTTGTGTGACTCTGCATCTTCTCCCACAGTTCATGCCTGTGGATATCACAGCCCATTTGCCTCCTAAAAAGATAATGAAATGAACCAAACTGTGTGATTCCCAAGCCCCCAGAAATTGCAGTGCTCGTATTAGATGATGGAAAACAATAGAAATCTAAAGTACTTTTGCTCTGTGGAAAGTAGATGGTCCTGATGGCTTGGTCATATTTGGGCATCTACTTTTTTTTGCACTTCTACTTTTCCTCTTCAGCTGCATGAAAGAAGCTTCCAGCTATTATGGATCTGTGACTGGCAGGTCAAGTGATAATTAGGAATAATTCATTTATGTACTCACCACTTTGGTGAGCGTTCACAAATGCCTAAAACTGGCTGAGCCAAAACCTCAGCCCAGCATTTTTTAGGATAAATAGGGAGATCATCTGAGCTGCTGCCATATAAAATCGACTTTCATAAGCTGTTCTGAGCCTAAAATAGCTTTGCTTCCCACACCTTACAAACAGAACTTCTTTCCTTTCCACTTCTTTTTAAAAAATCTATTTTAAAGGGATTTATAGTGGAGCTGAACTCTGTTAAAGGGCAGGATGGCTTTGTAGTGTGCCATCAAAGCACTTTAACTTCATCACGAACACAGAAGTTGAGTGTTGACTTAGGCCTTTGCAGAGAACGAGGTCCAATGGTTTTGCTTCTAGAAAACAACTTATTCTCAAACTATTTTCTCTTCCAGAGACTGATATTCGAAATGGCATTTTTATTGGGGGAGTGAATGCTGGGCCCAAGGACTGTCAGATCAGTGATTTGGTTTCACCTCAGAGCACTTTAAACCTGACACCCTTGGGCTGGAGGAGTGACCATTTGCATAAACTGTTTAAGGCGAGATGTCAAACATGTTTTGTACAGTCTTGTCAAGGAAGACAGCAAAATTAAAGGAGTTCAGTAGCAGCTTCTCTAAATAACAACTGTGCAACATTAAATGTCCATCCTTCACTTGCTCAGTCTTGAGTTTTACCAGCATAATTCCCCTCTCTGGGCTGAAGTCACATCCTGCACACTGCTTTAACAAGAAATGTCACCATGTTGCTTAAAAAATATGTGTTGGAATAAGTTTATTTCCTGCTTATAATGCAGACCTCTCTGCAGTAACAAAATCTGGGTTGTTCAACAGAAGAGCACGTACTCTACACAGGCACATGTATTTTTGGGGTGCTGAAAAAGAGTCAAGGGTACCATGACATTCAGGGTGTGGCCCAAAACTCGTTGGAATTATTAGATTTTCCCCACCATCCCTGAGACTTTTTACTGAGCACACATGGATTACTGTAGTGTAGCAAACCCTGTGAATCCATGCAGTGAAATTCCCACAGAAGGAGGGTATCCCTACAGTCAAATATGCATCTGGACAATTTTGCAATGAGCTAATAGAGTTTAGAAATGTTCATGCATTCTCACCATGTTACAAGCCTTTCAGAATCCTCATTTTATTCATCCATTTCTCCTTCTTGTCTCACAAAAAAAAAAAAAAGAAGCCACAGAATTACCCGCTTGTTTCACCAGGAAAGTGCTTGGGTTTGCCTGGCTTTTTTAAAACTTCTTTTTTTGCTTTCATTTTTTTTCATCATGAGGAGAATCAAAAGTGGATTCAATGTTCTGTGAGATTCTCTTTCTGTGGTGAGTGTGAAAGTTTGAAAGGGAAGGCTGTTGCTGTTCTCTTGTGTGATATTCTCCTGGGTGACATTCATTCTGTCATGGTGATGAAATGAAGCTATAGCTTTTGTGGCTCGAGCTTTTTCTTGGCAGTCTGCAACCACCTGCCTGTTTGGGATTATTTTTACCCTTTATTTTTAAGCCCCTTGATCCTCAGATGTTCCAGCAGCACCAGGAGCCACCACATTTCCTGGAGTTCAGCTGCTCCTTTTCAGCTGATACCCAAGAGGTCTCTTGATCAGCTGAACTGCTCCATGGCCTCATCCATCTCCCACTGAACCAGCATTTCACTGACCTCAGTAGGAGCTGGAGAAAATCTTAATTGAATATTGTGAAGATAAATTGGGATTGATTCCAGCTATATTTTGTAATAAGCCTTTTCATCGTGAAACGAAGATAGAATTAAAATTAATACTGACAGGTTGTTGAGTTTTGACCCCAGTTCATTTATTTTGGTCACCATCTTTTCTCATGCCCAGCTTGAGCACAGCTCTAATTCATGCATTTTTAAAAAACTGCTAGTTTATTTCTCAGTAATTGGTGTCGGGTTATGGTCTTTGCAATACTTTTCTTCTTAAGATGAGAATACCTGCCCTTTTTTTTCATATTATTTTTCTTCACAGAACTTCCAAACAAATGAAATTAACACTGGTTGATTTCTGCTGCTACTGGTCTGTAACAGGTTGGGATATATTCTGCCCTGGCTAAATGCACCCAGCCTTTCCTGCCCTCCAAACTCACAGGCACAGCAACAGAATTAAAAGGGTTTTTTGTGTAGTTTATAGCAAGCTGCAGAAAGCACAGTCCACAGCAGCCTTTGCATGCACTGTCATGGCTCATGAGCTGCACTGTCCATGAATAAATGGTGAGGAAAATGCTGCCCAGCAGAAAACACCTGCTCAAGTCCCCTTCCTTCAGGGAAGGGTTCACATGGAATCAAATGTAGAAATTCTCAAATTAAACATCATCCAGGAAAAATATGGCAATAGTGGTATAAATCCACACCATGTTCCAAGAAGATACAGTTCCTTAATGGGTTGTGGGTGAAACAGTGCCTCCTGAGTTCTCTAGAGCTGATGTTAAAGGCAAAGGGTAATTCTGCACAGAGCTTCTCAAGTCCAAAGCCCTTAGTCATCTTCACTGAGGGAGAAGATCTGTATAGTTAAATTTAAATGGGTTTTGGAGGCACTAAGCTTAGGGAAGGAAAAAAAAAGTTCCTTTTCAAAAGATATTTCCTTGTTTTGACTGTTTTTCATTTCATGGCCATGGCACATTTCAGCAATCCTCATTACACATATCAACAAATCTCCTTCCTTTCAAGTCTGACAGTGTTAATAAAAAGCCAAAGTTGTGACAGTTCTGCTTGTTGACTGCCTGAGCCTTGAACACAAGGGGGAAAACATGATGCCAGCTAACCACGGGAGCTGAAAACCCACAGAGTAAATAAAGTCATTGTACTGAAGCAAGACAACTTGAAATTCTGTCCACAGAGCAGGTTGTTCCCCTCTTTGGGGACCAACTGTCGGAAGTGTCGTACTCTTGTTTTCCTTCTGCGTCCCCAACATTGACAATTAGAAAGGAAATTGCTAACAGCCTTTTAGGTAACTGGCAGCAGGAGGAGAACTCCAGCTAAGTCCCCAAACTGCTTTGGCTTCTTTTGTCTCGTGCTGTGGTAGGTTTATGTCAACGGGGAGTGGGTGACCAGCATTGGAGAAGGAGGCAGCTTCGGGGAGCTGGCGCTGATCTACGGAACCCCCCGGGCTGCCACCGTCAAGGCCAAGACAGACCTGAAGCTCTGGGGCATCGACAGAGACAGCTACAGACGCATCTTAATGGTGAGTTCATGGGCAAGGGCTTCTTTGTGGAGCTGATGTTTTTTACTTTCTTTGGCAGTTCTGTGTTCAGAGCACTCTGGTGCTTCCACATGAAAGGGAGCGGACATGACAAAACCACCGAGTAACTGAATGAAGTGAACTGAAAGAAAAGGGGACAGGATTCAGCAGAAAGGCGCTGAGTCAGAAATGCAATTGAGAAACATTATGCATAACTGTTCTGTGAATGAAAACCTCAGGAGGCCTCCGTTACCCACCAAAGCTATGCAAATCCTCCCCTTATCGTGAGCCTGGAAATATCTCTCAGCAGCACCCCTTGCCTGTGAAGTCTTTGTCTGATCTTGTATTACATTCTTCAAGGCAGGTGACAGAAAGTAAATCCAGCTCCACTAAAATAATAAAAAGTCTTGCTTGGACTGTGCCCTCCATCTTTGTTAGCCAGCACCCAGCCACACATATCGTGGGGTTGTAGCTGCTAATGATTCATAGCTCTGCTCCTTTCAAACTCCCTCATCCCTTCAGCAAAGCTCTGCAGACCTTTGTGGCACCTGGGGCGTGTGCTAGCTTACGGATTTGCTGTTGGTTCTTCAGTGGTGAGTTTATAATGGAAACTTTGACAGATAATTAACTTCAGCAAAGTCATAACTTTTTTATGAGTTTGTTTCCAATGTCCATGTGCATATCTTCCTTCTCCATAAAATATTCCTTTCTTTTTGATAATTAACAGACATTACTCTATGTAAAGCTTGTTTCTCAATAGGACTTGTCTCTAAAAGCTGCATTGTTCCATTCTGATCTGAAGGAAATGACACTGTGCTCTCAGACTAACAATTTTGAGATCATCTGTATTTCCAGTGGGTGTCATAGAAAAACTAGCAAAGGAACTGAGTAGATTTTACCCTTAAATGATTAATTCTTAAGCAGCACAGTGTAAAAGTGAACTTTGTTTACCCTGTGTGATGACTGTTGGGTGTCTGTACGAGCACTGCTGGTGTTCACTCCCTATTCCATGGGCTGAGTTCGGTGTCACATAAACAAACATCGCACTGACATTTGGGAGAGTACAGCTGATGGAAATTTACTCCATCCCAAAATATTCAGCCTGATGGCTCCAAGATAAAATAGAGGAATAATTATGAGAAGTGTTCTGTCTTGTCTCTTGTGGGGAAGCAGGATGAATAGTTTTGAAAGGTCCCCAGTGCAGGCGAGCAGGCAGAGGTATTTCTAAAACACAGAGCAGGAGAATTTCTAAAGAGATGTACGAGGCACATCCAACTTATTTGTCCCATGCCCTACAAGGGTGCAGTGGAGGGGTGTCTGGGATAACTGGTGTGATGAACCTGCAAGCTACAAGGAAGAATCCAAAACACAGAAGAGAAGGAATGCAGGAGGGAAAGAAATGTCAGGACAAGGCACATATTCCTTGGCTCTTTAGGCAGAGCTTTCTGCAGCTGCCTGTAATCTTGTGGTGAGGAATTGAAGGGACAGGTTCACAGGCTCTGCATCCTGGAGGTGATTTCAGTGTTGGTGCTGATGGAACTAGAGGTACCTAAAATCAGCCTGCCCTGTGAGCTGTCAGGGTTGGCCATGTGTCCATTATCATCTGATAGCACACTTCAGAAGATGAATATTTGATGCAGAGACAGGATTTTGCTAAAAGGATTTAAAGTCCCAAGTGGAAAAGACTGTGTTTTTAATGCTAGCTTTGGTCATACAGCCTGAATATTATGGTTGTAGTTCTGTTCGATTCTAGTGTAGTGCTAAGTGCTTTTCAAATTAATTTACATGTTCTCTGGACCAGTGACTGCTCTGCCTTACCTAGCAAGCTCAGTTTCTGCAGTCAATGAGGCCTTTTGATTAACATGGATCTGTTTTCTCTCCCTCTCTCGCTTCTTGTGCTTTTTTCACAGATGGGGCCACTAAAAATTGGTGGTTCTGTTAGATACCCAGACAGCACTATTGTAGTATTCCCAGTATTCAGACAGGAAATATTTCACGGTAAATTAATTGCTGCAGGTATAGAAAATGTCCAATTTTAAATGCAGTCCATGGTGAATGCAACTTACCCGTCCACACTGAACCAATCCTGTCATCTTTCCATTTATTTGTAGGTGCAGGGTGGATAATTTCGTTGCTGTAGGTGAAATGAGACACCTGTCTTTGTGCAGTCGTGTGAGGGCAGGTTACAGTGGCTCTCTGCACATTTCCTCAAGCCTAAGAATTAATTACACCATGTTTCAGTGGCTGCATTTCATACTTGAAGCTGACTCCACCATTATGGGGCTTCTTTTGCTGTGCTCACTTCAAGTGTAGTAGTAGCTGCCTTTCAACTCCCAGGAACATGGTGTCCTGCCATTTAGCCTCTAAAATGGGTATTTTGAATGTAGAAATGCTTCTGCCTTTAAATAAGGAGTAGTAATGCTTAGGGTACCTTTTGAAATGTATAATTTAAGATGGTTTTAAAACTTGGGAGCAAGCAGGTTTCCCTTTTCTCATTTTCTGGTTGCAAATCCTTTTGTCCAAGGAATAAATGACTTTTTTCTCCCAAAGATTTTTGCTGTAGTCAGATAAAGCTCCTCTATAACCCCAGATAGTTATTTCTCTCGTCTGCATTCCTTCCCTGCCATGACCAGCCCCGTGTTTTCTCAGTCAAGTGTTGAAATTTTATTCCAGTTGTAAATATTTATTTGCAAATCATGCCTTCGGATCCACACTTGCCAAAGAGATTTTCTCCTGTCATGAGACACTTGACTCTCCACCTCATTCCTCCTTGCAGGCGCTATTTTGGTCCTTTGCTTTGCATTTAATAATTTCTAGTTTTTATTTCTGTTTAGTGCCATTTTCCCCACTTATGTGTCTCACTGGTCCTGACTGGTTTATGGTATGAATAAAATGTGTCTCGGGAGGTTTGGAGTTCGGGGTTTCCTTTTTATGGATGGACAAAGCCTGATGCAGAGAGTTCCTGCTGGCTTTTAGTTACAGTTGTCATCCATTTATTATTTAGCCTGTCCCAAAGGAAGTTTGTTGAAACAGATATATATTTCTTTATATTTCATTGTCTCAGCTTAGGTACCCTGATGGCTTGAAGGTCACATTCAAGTTTGTTTTAGCAGCTGTGATGATTGTAAGTGTTGGTCTTTTTGTCAGAATGTGCAGTGTGATTGCTTGGCTTTCACTGCAGTCCTTGATAAAATATTGTGCCATGAAATTCATTGTACTAGGTGGGGTACAAAAACCCACTTCAACATGTTCCCTCTGTGGTACACTCACAAATTATCTTTCCATCTGTGTGCTCCATTTATTTCATAGAATCAGCTCTGCTGAGTTACATACTTTTCACTCTGTTGCAAATTCTTTTATGTGTATGTTCTCTGTGTGTGTGCACACGGGCACAGGCACACACACTTGTGTATATATTCAACATTTATTTACTTACATTCTTCTGGGAGAGAGCAAAGGATTTTTTTTTTTTTGCCATAGGCTTCTCATGGAATTCAGTTGCTGCTCTCTTCTTTGCAATTTGGATTCGAGAGCATCACGGAATGGGGAACATCCCAGGGTAGTACAATATTTGTATTCTAAATATAGCAAATACCACAAATACCAGAGAAGCAAATGTCTGTATCCCAACATCAGATTGATCCCCTAGACAATTCAGTTCCCAGACTGAGAAAATTTGAAGTATTAATTTCTTGTAATTTCTTCTTTAAGAAGACTTGATCCAGGATAATTTAACTGCCCTCTGGTTTCCGTGGTCCAAGATACCTGGCTCTGAGAGTGGAGCTGTGTGGGATTCAGTACATTTGGCCTATTTGGCAAACTGCTCACAGAAAGTGAGTTATAACATTGGTTTGTAACTTGCGACAAACCAAGGTTAGTCAGTTCCTAGTGTTATACTTCATTTTATTTATGCTATTTTGGGTTTCTTCTACCGCCTTTGCACAGCTTTGAACCTGAGAACAAATTCTTTAATGAGTGCTTTTATTTCTGCTCAGATAAAATAGAGTCAGAAGGATTTTGGGTTGCCATAAAATGTAGGTTGTGTGGTGGCCAAAGCACAAAGCAACTCCAAAGGCTGCAATCCACCTGGCATCTGTGGAACAGAGCACCAGGACCGTGTGGGCTGCTTGGTGTTCATGGCCAGAATGCACAAGGGCTCTCTCTTTCATGCTCCAGCAGGAATGAACACCCAAAGCATCATTCAGGATCGGGTTAATCAGGGATTAAATGGGGCTGTGCAGTCCTGAGGTCCATTCTGGCTCCTCCTGCCAGGATAACTCTTTCTTTGAAACTCGAGTCATGCTTTGCCTCTTGGTAGACATTTGTTTGGCTTCTTACTGAAGGTGGGGATTTCTAGGAAGGACTCAATCAAGTCCACCTGAAAAAATGAATCGGAAGCAAGAGACAGAGAGTGCTGGAGGGACAAAGAAAGATTGGACTGGAGGAGTGAGAAGAAAAAATGGAAGAAAACAGGGAAAAGGCAGTTGGAAATGAGATGAAACAGATGCTGAGTGGGAACTCAACAGGACCTGTTACAATCTCTGGGGCATTCATTTTCCCCAACCTGTTAAGCTAAGCCTAGGACTTGCTACATTGAGTGGTCCTAAAATGGCTTTGAGGCCTTTTCTGTGTGGATTTGATGAACGAGAGTGATCTTGTTTCTCCTTGGGCCTGTCTCAGGGAGGAGCACTGCAGCTTAGAATATTAACGAGGCTTTGTAGTTAATGGGAGCCACTGCCTTTAAGGAGATGAGCTTGTGCCTGACAGCTCAGAACCAGGGAGAAAGTGAACAAAGGAGAGGGGGGAGAGGGAGAAGCAGCGACTATTGAAGTAAGATATTAATAGGTTAGAAAAAAGCAGAATTAATAAAGACTTTTTAAAACATGCCATCAAGAACCCTGCCAGTGCAGAATTATTCATGTACATTTACTATTGTTTTTATCTGGCTTAAGCTGTAAGATTTCTACCGCTTCCCTTGGGAAACTTTTCTGCAAGAGAATAATTCCTTCATTGGAAAACTTTTTTGATATTGATCTTAAATTAGGTTTTCTTAATTTTCTCCTCTTACTTTGAGTTATGTCAGGTTATGCTGTACTGAATTGCCCTCTCCTTCTGTCATATATCTGTAGATAATTATCACTGTCTACTTAAAACCCCTGCCCCAGTGCACGCTAGCTATGAGGATGACATACCTATGATCCCAGTGCTGAGCCAACAAATACAGGCTGGATTTGTTTTGCTGCTTCCTTATCAGCTCTCCCCGAGTGTTTTAGCATTTCTTCAAGCTCTGTTGGATTTGGGAGCACATTTCTGGAGAAGAGGTACCGAGACAGAATGTAGCACACCAGGCGCCGTCACATCTGAGCCACGGAGATGGAGCCTCTAAACTTCATTCCTGGATGATATCTTTGCCTGTGCAGACCAAAATAGCCTTGGCTGTGTTCTTGTTGCAGTCTGATGCAGGTCTCACCTCCTGTCTGTGAATCTCTTTCAGCTTTACAACTTGCAGGTCTTCTGTTTGTCAAACATCTCTGCTTTGGATATTTTTTTATTAGTTGTATTTTCCAAATGGATGCTCATTCTATTATTTTTCTAGTCCCATTTCTAATGTCTTCAGATCCTTTCTTGTTATTTTTCTGCTCTGGTGAGCTTTCACAGCATCTCATAGTCTGTAAATGTTGGTAGTGTCTTATTTGCTCTGCTTCTAGAAGATCCAAAATACTGCATGAGGACAGACTTGGCTCCTGTGCCAGGGAATGCACAGGTTGGCACTTCTGCAGAAGGTACCTGAAGGGTAGGAGAGGCGATTGGGATGGTGTTCATGGCCTCAGTAACTTGGGTAAAACAACTAAATAAAGCAAATATAACAAAGGACATCAGAAGTCAGAGGTGACATTATGCCTGGGGAAGGGGATGAGTGAGGAATATCAGGCTGGTCAAAGAAGGAGGGAAGGAACCAAGTGATCTTTAAGGTCCCTCCCAACCCAAGCCACTCTGTGATTCTATGATTCTATGTTCTCTCTCTGTTGCATAGGAGAAAAGATGGTTAATACCAATGGAAATAAGCACATGGTTCGTTGGTTGGTTGTAATTCCACTGCTGGGTTGTTTTTAGCTTGCACTACAGCACTGATCTCTCAAAATCCTTCCCCTCATTCTGCTCGTGCAAGCTTGAGCAGGAAAACACACTCAAGTAAAAATAATGTGCATAAGGGTGAGCCAGGCTTCTCCTACCTGGAACTGAAACTGGGATCTGATTGTGCCAACCGGGATCCAGCCTCGGATGCTCTGAAAGAGCAGAGAAAGCTCCTGTGCCTGCCTGGGCACCCTGAGGTGAAGCTCTGCTGTCGGGTGGCTCCTGCCACCCGAGAGGCTGCTGTTTGTCTCCTCCAGGAGACAGGGAGGGAGGGATGGATGGAGCCATCCTGCAGGATGAGTGAGGAGCCATCAGCTGGGTCACCTTGGGCTTCAGTGAATGTGCTGGGAAACAGCAGCCCCCAGCCCCAGTCACCAGTTCTTCCCTGGGCCCACGTTCTCCCTTAGCTCTGTGGGATCATCCTGAGACAGGGGATGTTTAGGTCAGTGTAGCTGTGCATTAAGAGGGGCTCTAGATACTATGACAATACAAAAAATTGTAACAGCACATTTAATTAATTATTTCCACTTCAGTATTGCTTTTGCACTTGTCTTCACTGTGGATTCCGTACTGCTGCCCTGGCTTAGTTTAGCTAAGGCATAGCACACCTGCTTTCCTGTCGGAAGTGGTGGGCTCTTCCTCTCTGGGCCAGGTGGGATGGCTGCAATTCCCACCTTCCTGGGTCTTGTCTGCATCTCTAAATACTCGAAGCTGTGGTCAGGCGTCACTTCTGGCTGCTGATTACTGCTTCTTAAAATTCATCTGTGTCCGCAAGCCATCTAAAAAGCATTTTCCACATCTGTCCCTGGGTGTCCCAGCCCATCAAACGAAACCACCAATCTGGTTTTCCACAGCTGTCAATTTTGCTGCTCTCGTTTCCACTCGATTGCAGGGAGGAAAGCAACAACTGCGCAGTGTCCAGTTTTCCATTCTTTGTCTCCCAGCGAGCTGTCAGAAGCTGGCGTGGCTTGCAGAGCCTCCTGCGTTTGAAGTTCTTTACTTTTTTTCTTTCTGGCACTTCAAATGCTGCCGGGGCCCCCCGAGGTTGAGAACCAAGTTTGTCAGACGGAGAGGTCAGACGAGGGTTAGCGATGCTATCGCTGAGGAGAACTGTCATCACCAGCTCGGAGTTACGGCCGGGGTGCGCAGGGGGAGACCTCGGGAGCTGCTGCTGCTGCTGCTGATCCAGAGCTACCTGGGAAGAGTGGCTGCTCCTGCTGGTGCTGTGGCTGTTTGGGAGCAGGGATGTCCCCAGAGGACAGCACCTGGCAGCTCCAGCTGGTGCTGTGGTCCCAAGCTGGAGCCAAAGCCTGTTGATGCTGCTGGAAGGATTCGTGGTGCTTTGGGGGTTGTTGCAGCCCCACCTGCACAGCACATGTAGGAAGAGGGATGATATTTAATTCTTAGTTATACCACTGCCCTTGAATACACCAGCCATTCCTGTTTTCAGGAAACACTTCTGAATGCTTTCACACTGGAAGGCGAAGTGTTTCTTCTCCTTTTCCCTTCTCTATCCCCACTTTTCCAGCACTTACAGGTGGTCACTTGGAGGAGGAGGAATAGAGAAGTGGCTTTTTCTATGGCAGACACTGACATTTGCTTCCAGCCTCTCTGCCCAGTCTATGAATAAATGGCATCTTTGTTTTCCTTTTCTTGAGAAGATCAATGTATCATCCTTGTATTGTGCCTTGTAGATTTGAGTAGGAGGCACCAGGCAGAGCCTTTGACGTGCCCAGGATATCTGCCCAGGCAGAAGTGATTTGGGGTGTCACCACTGTGGAACAAACTGCACAGGACCAAGGCAGGCCCTGGAGTTCCTCTTTGGTACCTGGGAAGAATTTCTTTGCGAGTCTTTTGTGTCGCTGCAGAAGGAATTAAGGATGCATTCATTATTTTTGTATTGGTAAAACTTCATCATAATTATTCCTACATGAATCACCTTCAAAAACGCGTGCTGCAACAGCAGCTTGTGGTTTCTGTCTTGCTGACCAAACACTGTGTAAGGAGAAGGTGTCTTGGAAATTTATCACACAACAAAATCTTAGTAGAGTGGGAATGACTGTGCTGGTGTGTGCACATACATTGATGGATTGCCTGCCCCCAAATGCTTAAATCTTGTTAAAATAATAATATGAATGGATTGCTCAGCATAACAATAGGTACAACACTGTACAGAGTATTAACCAGGTTTACAGATAAACACATTTGGCATTAAAGAGTTTTTAACCTAAAAGGATGGGACCCACGAGGGGGACATTTTAAGTTTTATCCTACTTCCTAATTGCAAAAATCCTCATTGGCAATGAGATATAGATTGAATTAGCTGAACAGTTAATTGATGAAGTTCAGCCTTTAAAATGAATGCCTGTAAATGGATAAAATTCATCTGGAGTGTCCAGTAACACCAGCGAAGTCAGTGAAATTACAGCAGGATTGAATTTGAGTCCTTCTGCCTTTGCTTATCAGCAATACAACTTGCCCAGACATTTTATGGGGAAACGTTTGCCTGAGGCTGTTTACACTGGCTATGCCTAAGATTTGGAAGGGGAGGGGAAAAAAAAAAAAGGAGCAGCTGTAGGAAGAAATCACAAAAATACTTTGTGTAACGTTCTGCCTCCTTTTTCTCTCTCCTGTAATAACAGGGCAGCACTCTGAGGAAGCGGAAGATGTACGAAGAATTCCTGAGCAAGGTCTCCATTTTGGGTCAGTTGCCCTTTGGAACTTGGCTGTTGGTTCCTCTGTTATTCACGTTGGCAGGATGAATTTTGATCTTTGATGGCACGGTGGAAGCAGTGGTGCTCAGACAGAAGGTCTCACACTGTGTTGTTTCTGAAGGAATGGAAGTGTAAAGGGCCCTTTTTGTTTTTCTCACTCTTTCCTGTGCACTGCCCATGTGTTTGGAGCACATTAAAGGTGGAGCAGGCACACACTGGTACTTCCAGTAGCTGCTGCTGAGTAAAGATCCCGTGGATAGAGCAGAAAGCAGTGCAGAGATATGAATTTGTCATAAAGTCCAGTTACATCCTCCCAGGGAGCAGGTGAGAAGCTTTTTCCTGCACAAATACAGTGTTTGTGTGCACTAAACAAACCAACGGCCCAAATCAAACCGGACTGATCTTTTTTCTTCTGTGCATTTTACGGCCCCTGTCTCGCATTCTTAAAACATCTGTTTAGCTTCTTGTCCTTGGATTTTGTTTCCCTTTGATTAATGTGATAGCCACGAAATTTGGACATGTTCTTGATGGCCTTCAGTAGGAAAAACAACAAACCCATAATGCCTGACCAATCAATCACCATTAGGAGAACAAAAGCCTCTAATAAGGAGGACAGTGTTAGACAGTACAATGAGTTGTTGATTCCGTAGGAGAAACATCATGTTTCTGCTGGGGCTGTTTGGAAAAGAACAGTTCAGGATTCATTTGCTATATAATTAAAGTATTTATATTTCTGCTTAAATTTTTTATGGTTTTTTTTTGTTTATGGTATTCACCTGCCATTCAAGCTGAGGTACCTGAAATATGAGAGTCTCTCAGTGAGAGTATACTTGAACTTCTGACAGGTGCTATCCGTGAGGTTTTCAATTATATTTGTATGCTTAAAGTAAGGCCAAGTATGTTGCTCACTTATTAATGAAGTTTTCATCTTTTAAAAACCTTCTTTTATGCTTAATTTAAATCTTCCTAAATTAAGAGCACAAATTATACCAAATTACAATGAGTATTTAAAGAAAAAAAGGATCTGTGCACCTGCACTAATGAGGAGCAATTACAACAATGAGACATCTCAAAACAATTTCAGAGTAGAAAGGTTATTCGGAGATGTGCTTCCTTAAACATGTGGTTTGCAATGTAATTAGAGCCTAATTTGTAGTGTGGCTTTTGAATCTCAGTAAAAAAAAAAGAGGAAGGACTTTAAGATTTGAACCTTTTTTAAGTACAGAAAAGCAGTGAACAAAATAACACATCCTTGCAGGAACATGGAAATTTAGGTGAAATGTGCAAGGATCTCTTTGACATGTCTAAAAAGTAGATGACACCTGCGAAGCAGAAAGATATTTTAGAAATCTCAACACGGCACTGAAAAGTCAACTTCTCTTCATCCTTTAATGTGGTCAGAACTCAGTGATTTCCTGGTGGGAAAACCTCTACCTGCTCCTTATATTTCTTTTTTCCGAGGCCTGTCTAGTGTCTGTAATTAGCCATATAATTGCAAGAGACACAATTTTTTTTTTTTAAATCTATGGATTTTTTTAGACTATCAGTAGTTACTTATAGTGTATCAAACAAGATATGAAAGAAGTGATTGTTTTAAATTTTTCTCCAGGAATTTAATTAAATATAAAGCCGTGACTTGATATGTACAATTTAGACATTGCAAAAAAATTGCATATGGTCTAATTTTTCTGATACTTTAACTGTGCAACTAAAACTTGTAGAATATTCTATATAATGCTCTGTTTGCAAGAATTATTAACCAATGTATTTGTAGTGGTACAGTTCCCTTATACAAAAGAGAGACACTTCATGACTAGAGCTAGAATTAGCTTTGAATTTTTCATAAAGCCAACTGAAGAAGAAGTTTCAAGAGACTCTTTCTTTTCATTGTTAATTACTGAGTTCTTAAAAAAAAAAAAAGAAAAAGTCTTCTCTAGTCTGTATGAGAGAGTTTTATGCTTATTTTTAGTCAAACAGAGCAGTTTTTGAATGTTGCATTTACAATACAGGCTTGGTCTTTGACATAAGTTCTTCTGCAGCAAAGGTCACAAACACAGCAGGAAAGTGCTTTAGGTGGGGAAAATGTTAGAAACAATTCATTTCCCAAACAGCGACAGAAAGTGGCATAAAAACATGAGGATGTGTCAGTCAACTCAAAACTTACCTTTGGTGCTCTGAGCGCTTCGGTCTGGTTTTGTTACCAGACTCAGTGTGCCCTTCTGAGCTCAGCCAAAAGGCATTTTAACTTCTAAAAACCAACTCTTCCACCCTCACACAATACTTCTAAGCAATATTTTTAACAAAATGGGGAAACCAGAGTCTGATGGAATGGCACAGATCTAATCTTGGTGTCAGAAACCATATCCTGACTTACATTAGTTCAGTAATTCACAGTAAGTAGGAATCAGCAGAGCTCTGGGACGTGAATTTCAGCCCAGCTTTTAGAGGCAGTGAAGGTTAAATCATCGTATTATCTGTTGCTTTTAATAACTTTTAAACCTGTAATTTTTCAGTCAAATCCGATCAAAGTACGAAAGTTCAAGTACAATTCACTGTCTTGAATTCTCATGCAAATGGGTGTTGGAGAGAGACACAGGTGGCACCCTCCCCTCTGAGGGCAGGACAGGTGGAATCCATCCTCAGCAAAGGCAGGGGAGGGCAGTGGGACACTGAGCAGCCCTGGATGTGCCCTGAGCAGGGCATTTCTGTGCTCCAGGGGGTTTGGGGCAGGTGCAGGTGGGTGATGAGGACCCCCCATCACAGGAAGCCAGCTGCATTCACCCCAATAATCCTAAAACAGACCGGTCATTTTTAATTACGGAAATTTTTGGGAAGTTTTATAACTCTTCTCCCTTAAGTGGTGGGCATGGAAAGGAGGACACTTTGCAAGCCATCCTGCTGGCAAATGAAGCAGAGGTGCCGTTTCAAACATCCATAAACCTGGATGCCTCTGGTCTCCTGCTGCTTGTCCCACCCACCCTTGAGATGGACACTCTGCATCACTCACCCCGCAGCCCACCAGGAACGGGGAGCAGCTCTGAGGAAAAGACTGTGGGACTTGTCCTGACACCTCGTATGGGATGTGGAAAGGGAATCTTGGTGCTCCCATATCTCCAGGCAGCTCCTCAGCTGCTCCAGGCCGTGGCAGGCCAGGGCAGCGCGGATCAGATCGCAGGCGCAGGGAACCGGAGCCAAACTTTCCTGTCCAACTTTTAAGATTGCTATCTGGGTGATTACTGAAGGCTAAGACACAATGAATAAATACATTCATGTTTCCCAACTGGAGGTTCGTGCAAAGTGCCTGGATGAAAGAAATGTTGCTTTTATAACAGAACCAGGCATGGCAGAGCTGTCAGTTTAGATAAGAATCTTCAGCCAAAGTTGGAGTGTTTTTATAATATAGCGTTATGATCTTCAATATTTTAGAGTCCCTGGACAAATGGGAGCGGCTGACAGTGGCTGATGCACTGGAACCTGTCCAGTTTGAAGATGGAGAAAAAATTGTTGTGCAGGGAGAGCCCGGTGATGACTTCTTCATTATTACAGAGGTAAGATTGGCATCCTGATCAGCTCTGTCATTTCCTGGTAAAGATCAAGGCTGTGTATTAAAGACATTTGGGTTCAGTTCAATCTCTTACTTCAGCATAACTAACTCCACTTCAGCCAGGAGACCGACTCAAAATTCAAGTGAATTCAGAGACCAGTTCCATGGAATTGTCTTAAGCTGGACAATCTTCTTTCCAGTAAATTGAAAATGCAGAGGAATTTTGAGGTGTGTCTGGTGTCTTTACTGTTTGAAGGTTTGTTTTCTACAGGAGATTTTTCTAGTTCCAAATTTCCAATACTTCAGCAGGGCTGGTCAGCCACAGAGTGCATTGATCATTGTCCCCAAAGGGACTTACAGGGAATATCACAAATGGACATCTGCAAACTGGAGCAGGAGACCAGATCAGAAAACAGATAATTTGTTCTTTGTTTTGCCTTAAACTCAGTCCAAATGGCTGAGCCATCTTCTTGTTTACTCTGACACAGGCAGACAGATCTGTCAGGCAGCTGAAAATGCTGACATCTTTTTGGGAGATTATCTGACACTTCAGTTCCACCATCTCACTTCTCCAAACAGATGCTGACAGGGTTTCTCCCCCGCTCTCTGACATAAATATTTGGATCCT
>QWTY01032391.1:657-23049 GCA_008033365.1 Pseudorectes ferrugineus | reverse complement strand
GGGAACTAGTGCACCTCCCGTGTGAAAGACAGGCTGAGAAATTTGGGTCTGTTCATCCTGGAGAAGGGAAGGCTCCAGGGAAACACCATAGCAGTATTTCAGTATCTGAAGGGGGCCTACCGGGAAGATGGAGAGGGACTCTTCACGAGGAACTGTAGTGACAGGACAAGGGGGAATGGGTTCAAACTGAATGAGGGGAAATTTAGGTTATATGTACATGAGAAATTCTTGGCTGTGAGGGTGGTGAGGCCCTGGCACAGTTTGCTCAGAGAAGCTGTGGCTGCCCCATCCCTGGAAGTGTTCCAGGCCAGGTTGGATAGGGCTTGGAGCAACCTGGGATAGCGGAAGGTGTCTCTGGTCACGGCAGGGGGTTGGAACCTGATGATCTTTAGGGTCCCTTCCCGCCCAAACCATTCTATTATAAACAACCTGCTTTAAAACTACCTTTATGATTAAAAGAATAAATAACACACTTTGGGATTTTTTGTTTTCCTGGTCGCTAACCAAAAAGTGTTTTACTGAAATCTGTTCAGTGCTAAAGTGTGTTCAGGGAATCAAGTGGTTAAAGAAAAGAAATTCTTGTCCTTACTGCTGTTCTGAGCTTGGATTTTTCTGGTTGCTGGGATCTGGCTTAGTTTTAGCAGCTGCAGGTGTGAGACGGTGTGAAGCCTTTAACGAACATGTCTTTTGCTTGTGACTATATGAAGTACTTTGCACTCAGCAACATCTCATTTGGCTGAATAAATAAAAAATTCTAAACAAACATCCTTTGGAAAGGCAAAGTGCTGTGTATTTTTGTTTGTGTTTTGGACTCAGCACTTACTGAATGCATAAATATGCATCAGCATGGCTTGTGGTATATGTGATTAGATGCTACATGGGGAGTTTTATTGTTTTATAGTTACTGCAGCAGCAGCAGTGGAGCACAGAGTACATGAAATTTAGATAATTGTGGATAGGAAACAAGTAGTATTAGTTACAGATACTGCCTTACCCATAACAGAATCTATGTTTTTTTCTTATGTTGTTTGCAACACAAACTTTAAGGAGAACATGGCTGGAACTCAGTGATATTTTCTGCCTCCCCTCCTGTTTGAACATGCAAGTACCACCCATTGACACAAAAATATGGGACACTCGTTTCATGTAATATGAAGTTGACAAACGACCAGATACTTACATAAATCCTTTAAATGACTAAGGAAAGCTTATTTAATGCTCTCAACTGACATCCTCATTACTGCTGTTCAACAACACAAGGCTATTCATGCAATCTGGCTCACATGCCATTGTTTGGAAACCATCAAAACCACAGACAGCCACACGCTGAGATACAATAATTGTCAAGTCTATAGTGCATATTTTCTAGAATTGTTTAATGCTGGCACAGTGTGTGTGCCAAAAAATGCATAATAAACAGGCAGCGCTCTTCATTGTGGTCATCCCATTGGGGTTTGAAAATTGCTCAAATTCGACCCAGTAGCAGAAAATGACAAAGGGGAGACACATTAGGACTTTGGATAGAAGCTACCTAGCAGAAATGGCAAGTATACCATTATGTCAGAAGGTTTTTGATCCATCAGTGCAGAAGTTCACCACCCTGTGTGGACAAAATCAACTGCTAGTAAGCAAGGTTGAAGGAAAGTTTTTCAGTTTTCAAGTTTAAAGGAACAGATGAAGGTCAGCCAAAAATATCAATTATTGTCACAAGTCCCCCGAGGTGCCTTGGCCTGGATTTTGTGGATCATTTCAATGATTAATACCCACCAGCAGCTGGTGTTGCTGGATGATATGAGCAGATCTACTTGGATTTTCACACAGTTTGGCACCTCTTGTTCATTTGTCCAGGACATATTAATGATTAGTCCCAGGACATCTCAGCTCATCCACATCTGGGATAAAGGACAGAGCGACATTCATTGCACTTCTCTTCTTTTTAGGACTGCCATTTTTTGTAATATATTACAGTAAAACTGAAAAATAAGGCAGTTGTTTATCCTGTCTGTGCTAAATCTAAGACAGAGTATAAAGACAGACAGGAGCATGCTGCCCTAAACAGGAATATTGACCAATGAGCTCCAGAAGGTTTTTAGGATCTCTGGAAGATGAGGAGCATGAAGGTAGCAGAGATGGGAATTTTTCAGCAGCAAGTTTTTATGCTTGGATTTGTTGGTTTTTTTTTTTCTCTGCCTGAAAAAGGTGACTGGACATAATTGGAGATTGTACTAATTGGCTGGATTTTTCTTCTCTGTGAGGAAAAATTTATTGAATACAGCTGCCAGATATGTAGGAATCTGTCACACATGCCCAACATGTGTGGAAAAGAGCTCTACACATTCACAGTTAGCCTGACGCATCTGGGAAATATCAGACTTGCAGAACAAATGATAGGTGAGTCATGGATGTCTTGGGTTGACTGAGCACAAAGAGAGGAAGCAAGAAGCAAATATCCTGCAGCTGCAAACCACTGGACTCACTAAGCATCCCAGGAATGAGCACACATTTCTTTCATTTAAGAGTGGTGCATGTGAATCAAGAGCTATTTGAAGAGACCATGTGCAGTCCCCAGACAGGACATACCTGAGCAAGATCCAGACTCAGCATGAATATAACTTCATCCAGATCTTCCTGACTTTCATTCAGGCTGCTTCTGATGTCAGAAACTTCCATTGAAATTTCCATTGGCATTCACTCTCCAAAGTTTTGTTGTTTTGAACACTTTATCTATTACCGTAGCGCAGTGACCTCAAAAGTTTTATCCCAGGCTCCCTGTGACAGTGACATCACATCTTCATAGAGCTGAAGATGGAGAAGTTATTATTAATATAAACCAGCAAACCAATTAACAAAGGATGAATTTCTTTAAGTAGATTTATTTTTGTAATGAAAAAAATTAACTAACTTTCCCTCTCAGAAATATTAGGAAAATTGAAATAATAAGAAGTAAATTTACTTTTTCTGAGTTACTTACCTAGATGGAAGTAGGTCAGAAATGACAATGTCTTGAGCACTCTTTCTCAGTCATTTAAAGCTAAAATTCTTTAGTTTTCTCAAGAATTAAAAAACCTGATGAAACATTCTGGTAACAATACCAAACTTTATTTTCCAGTGCACTTAAAGAAGTGTTGTGTTAACCTTTGTCTTGAAATGTTATTACTTGCTTTCATCTTCCTCCATACGTTTTACTTTATCCCTACCTTAAAAAAAAAAAAAAAGTAATTACAAGTATTTTACAGAGAATTTTCTGTCTTACATAATTAGCCCACAGGCAGAGTAGACGACCACAGCTCTGGTTAAATTCTATCAGGGGCACGTAACTGAATGCCTGAAAAAGTAGAACTTGTATGCAAAACTTCGAAACACAGTAAACCAGTTTCTAAACTGCAGACACGATGGAAAGGGATTGTCTTTCTCGTATGGACCAACAGAAGCCCAGGAGCAAGATATCTTGTTGCAAAAATAACTGATGTGGAGGGGAGTTGTACTGAAAAAACAAATCCAACACAAACCAATAAAAAAAAAGAAAGCCCCCCCCAAAAAAAGAGAGAGAACACAGACATGTAATGGTTTGAAACCTTCCAGATAATTCAGAATATACTGGAACCCAAATATAATTTGCCACGGAGGAGAGAAATTAAAGTGAAGTGCCTGTTCACCCATGTGTAAACCTAAGGTTGATAATTCATATTCCACAGAGTTGTTCCAGTGAGATGTGATTAATTAATGTTTATAAAATACTTTACAATCCTTGAGTTTCCAGAGTCTTATCATATATAAATCCATGTGATGATGGAGATTACTCTTGTGAATTTATTTTTGATGTTCTTTGTGTCTGATCTCACGAAACTTCTGAAATTTTAGGTTCAAATCGAAATGTTAGTGCGTCATCCTATTTTGGCATCTTTGCCTATGATTTCATCACAGTTACGAGGGCACCAGAAAAACAGACGTAATTCCAGAAAGCTGAAATGACTCATGTTAACGCTACAGTCCCAAAGCAAGACAAATCTTTATAAAGAGTTGCGATAGGATGTGAACAGTGTGACAGAATATTGAAGTTATTCATATACTATATTATACTCTACATCATTAAGCCTCAGAGATTTTATCCAGAACCAGAAGCTGAAGATGTTTGTGAGCTTCATTTGTGGGCCTCCAAAGGAAAATATGTGACAGGGCAAGGTTTTTCACTTTTTTTCTTCTTTTTTTTTTTTATTAATTTTAAATTTTTGCTGTATGAACCATAAGCTAAAGGAGGACATTTTAATTCACCAGTAACGTGCTATTTTTTTTTTAACAGCGAATGAAATCTTTAGTGTTACCATCTTAGAATAAGAGACTCTGAATAAGCTAGGTAATAAAAACAGTAAGAGGATTTGTCATTGGTTAGACTTTCTAATTAAAACAATTCTTGTATGGCCCAGCTCCGCATGACTACATGCGTGTCTATGTCTTTTTTGATTTACCTGCTGCTTTAATAACTTACTAATCAATTTGCCAAATTGCAACCATATTTGACCAAAGAGTGGGTACTTTAGATACAGAAATCTTAACAAGGTTCATCAAATTAAGTCGGCAGGGAGAAGAGAGAAAGCCTGCCAGTATTCTCTCTGAGGTTCAGCTACACTATAAGCTCTGCTTTTCATTGACACCAGACACTGCGCACAAGGAACAGCCCAAAATGATTATCTGTATGCGATGAAATTTTTAATTCATTCATTCATTTTTGCCTTGGAAGAAATTAAGACGTTAATTGCCTACGTCAAACAATGCCAGAAAGTAAATCGACAGGGCAGCAAGACTCCTTGCTTCTGATCCTTCTTCAGAGACAGACATTTTGTTTTGCTTTGTAAGTGGATGACGAGAGCAGAAGTCAAGAAGGATCCAGAATAAAGGAATTTGAGGTCAATTCAATACCATATATTGAGTGTGCATGAGAATGTTCTAGGACATGGAGGTCAACAGCAACCAAATACCCCATCCCTATGCCAGGAAATTGATCAAACTTTAAAAGCAGGGAGGCTATGTGTTAATTGTTTACAGGGAAAGGTCCTTCAACTGTTCTAATTACCAAATAATATCTGAGCATTACTTAGGGAAGGTGTTTGGAATAAAGCAAGCTGGTAAATGTTTTGTAAGATCAATAGCATATAAAATCACATTTCAGTGCCCATGAATATTTCCCATCTTGTCTCAGTTTCTGTTATAGACACAGACACTGCATATTAAAATATTTTTACCTTAATCTAACATTTACTTATCTTGATGGCATTTTGCTTGCTTATGATGGGTTTTGTTAGCTGTAATGAAAAGGAGTAAAATAGGATGATAGGGGAAAGAAAACCCAAAACAGGTGTTAGGAAAACAAGGAAGATTTGACATTCCTGCCACCACCCCAACAATCCTTCATGGGCAATGAGATAGCATTTCCTTCCCCTCCTTTGAAGCCTGGGTTGGCTGATGGGAAAAAAATAACTATAATGGATTGTGACCGGACATACTCAGAATATAAACTCTGTGTGAATGGAACTGAACTGCCTTTCTGAAAATAAAATGTAAATCAGGAACTTTTGCACATTCTCCACAATCTGGGGATCCAGTTTTGGGAATATGCTAATGGAGTGGTCTTAACAATGCTGTTGAAATCACTGAGCATCGATAGTTTAAAGCATTCCCAAAGGTGGTGCAAAGTGAGCCAGGATTGTGCAGAACTAATATTTGACTCAGCTTTATTATGTGATGTCTCAGACTCAGATCCCTTGCCGGCATTTAATCAAGGTTATTGAACATTTTGGACTCAACAAAATGAGGCTGAAATTTGAAAGTCCTGAGAGATCTGACTCCATATAATTATTTGTATCAGCATTGAAGATAATAAAATATGTATTAGAGTGTTTTTGGTTTATAGAACCATAGTATGCTTGGCTAAGGTGATGAGAAAGCTGAATTTTCTCTGCATTTTTCGATTTATTGTTAATTACTATGAAGTTTTGCTCTATAAATTGTACTGACACTCAGAATTTCGAAATGGATGCCAATTTTCTGTAATAATTTATTAAAAAATGTGCAGAAGTGCTGCACGGAGGAAAATAATAAAACTATTTAGAAAAGATTTATTGCACTTCACATGGTGGAGAATCTATGACTTAAGATCATTATTATTTTGCCTTTCTGCTCCCAGATCTGACAATGCAAGAGGGCAGATTTAGCAGTGGATATTCAAGAGCTAAGGATTATAAAACACATAAATCACTTGTGAAAGATTGTTTACAATTACAAAAAGTATGCTGAGACTCATGTCTTTTCCTCCCCAAACTCTCTTTCGTGTTCTCACATTTAAGCCCTCACCACAACAGAGGTGCACATACAGAAACATTTGGGTGCACAACTGAACCTCATTGTGCAAACTCCCATAA
The DNA here is from genome assembly GCA_008033365.1 of Pseudorectes ferrugineus. Lineage (NCBI taxonomy): Eukaryota > Metazoa > Chordata > Aves > Passeriformes > Pseudorectes > Pseudorectes ferrugineus. Next base: position 16,633 of record QWTY01032391.1, on the reverse strand, counting down.
TGAAACAGTTCCTTAGTCATCTGGTAGAGCTGGAAGAAGAATTTGAAAATAATGTTTTATTGCCATTACCAACCACCTTCTCAAAAAAACCCCCAAAAAAGATAAAGAAATAATTATAAACCCATGAAGAATTTAAGGAAATAATGATAATAATGTCATTGATAACAATGAAGTACTGATGTTCTTGCTCAGGGTTCACTTGTTTTACTCCAAAGAGGAAAATTCACAAGAAAGACTTGTGGACAGAAATGGTAAATTTAGAAAAAAGGCTGAACTTGCAGTAAAGATTTTAGGCTGAAATAGACAAGAAATGGATGGACTTTTATAAAGAGCTCATTGCAAAGCTTTCTGACCTTTTCAGACACAAAGCTTTCCACATTGAAACAGGATGTGAAAATATGCCAACATCCTGGTGAATCTTCCTCACCTAATTATTCCCTGTGCCTAATTTCCTTAATATAGTCCTTATTTTCTGTGGCCCAGAAATAAAATCTAGGATCCTTTTAGGCATTTCATTTTTACCCTTTTAAAGCTGTGTCACACCTGTCCAGTGTCCCCTTTTGGCGGCTCTCCTCCCCTTCAAAAAGAGGGGATGAATAGAAAATAACCTCAAAATACAGCCAGTCAAATGAAGCTCTGTAAACTGCAGTTGCATAAAGCACCTGCCTTGATTCCTTTCATACTGGTGTCAAGAGCAAATCACCTATTTACTTTGGTGAAAACAGAGTTAAATCACTTATCAAACCCTTGTTACAGGAACACAAAATATTTAGACAACATCATCTACTACCGAGGGCTTGGTTTAGCATGTTGGATGAGCTGCAGGAATTATACTAATGAAATTACTGTCATTTGGGAAATGGCCCACTCTCTGGAAGTGTGCCTGGATGATTTGATCTGAATCCAACATAACTTGGAATTTTCATCTTTTTTTTTAACTGAAACATACAGTAATTCAAATATGTTAACGAACACTATCTTCATAAAAACCTGCTGCTGTAAGATATTCCAGGCTGTTCAAGAATTTTCATTTTTAAGTCTGTAGGAAAATCAACTATTTTTGGCCCTCTTACCTAGAATTATCATAGTAATGAAAGTCCCAGTTTCTCAGTTGAGAGTTGAAATGAAGCCTTTGTGCCCAGAAAGATTTAAGCCTTTGTATTATAATGTTTTTGTCTCACCATATGTTTAGAATATCACAAAAACCAGAATCACCTTGGCAACATTATTTCTACTGCTCCAGTGAGATAGTGGTTTTATGTAACTGCTAGTACTGGTCAGTCCCTTAATTACAGCAGAGACCTGATAAAAATGAAGCATGTTTTTATAACAGGCAGCAGCATCCTTACAAAATGTTTCTAATCTTCATTTTCAGATCTAACTGTTTATGGTTTTCTCTTTAGGAGGATGCTCAGCCAGGTAATGTGTTTTGAAACTTTGATGGAAACTGCAGAATGGAACTACCGTGCTCCAAGTCAAGGCATGTGAACTGGAGGGTTGCAAATATTCCACTTCTGCCACAGAATTTAGAGATCTAAATTCATGTACCAAAATGCTTGCTCAACTCCTCTGTTGTGTATTATATTTTAATAACTTTCATAGTTGTCTTAGTTTGGTGCATGCCCAGACTTTGAATACAACTGAGGTCTGGAGCCATCTCAGATGCATGAATTTGGACGCATGGATGGATGAATTCTCTGTCTTAGAACCCCTGAATCACAAGTGATCTTCATTTGCTATCCTAGTCTGCTCTTCTCAGTACATTTCAAGAAATAAACATTTCTGGGCACTTAAATACAGCAGAAGACAAGGTGTCTTACAAGCCTAAGACAGGTGTTTAACTCAGAGTTTTAAACAAGCCACTAACTTATGAAATGAGCAGGATCTCATACGCTCTCCTTGAACACTGCTTTCTGCTGACTTGCTCAACCCGCTTTGGACATCAGATTTAGCAGACTGGGAGTAAAACTGGAATAGCCCCAAGCTGAGGGAGAGCAGGTTTACATTGGATATTAAGAAGAAATTCTTCCCTGTGAGGGTGGGGAGGCCCTGGCACAGGCTGCCCAGAGAAGCTGTGGCTGCCCCATCCCTGGGGGTGTTCTAGGCCCCCACCACTCAATGGAACACTAAAACAATGCTTCAGTGTTTACTAGATAAATCTTGAACTGGATACAAGAAAAACATGCAAACCATTCCTTATAATAAAAAAGACCCCAAAAAACCAAAACAAATAACTTTTAATATTTCCAGTCAAGAAATTGCAGATTTCCAGTTAATATATTAATTTCATGCATATATAACTTCACATTTGTAATTTTTATATCTGATCTGCAAAGATTATGTTCTTAAAATAATATATGTCAGATAGCAGAAGTAATGCATTCTAAGATTGTGTTAAAACAAAGGAAATTCTCTCTGAACAGGGTGCAGCCATGGAAAGCCTTCAAGAAACTAATTTACTAATCTTAAAATTAATTTTAGTATCCTCCCTTATTTTTCACAAAGGGTTCCCTAGTTGAAATGGTTCCAAAATCAAGAACTGATTAAACCTGAATATTCTAGCTTCATTCTTATTTTGTCAAAAAAAAATCTAACTGTTTTATGACAGTGTTGTACATTTAGGTTTTTTACATGTTTTGGGGATTTTGAGGTACTTTGGGGGTAAATAGCAGAGAATATTCTTATTTTATGGGACAGTGACCTTATTAGACTCTTGGCTTGACCTCTGAGAAAAGGACACCTTCCACTATCAACCTGGTCTTGTGGAAGGTGTCCCTGCCCATGGGAGGGGGCTGGAACTGGATGGTCTTTAGGGTTCCTTCCAACCCAAACAATTCTGTGATTCTGTGATTCTATAAAAAGTGACCATTACAATGAATTTCCTGATAATTTTATAACTGACTTTGAAAAAGCCCTAGTAAAGAGTTTGGAGAGGATTTCTGAAATACCCCTAAAGCTTGGATTATACAACCCCCCCCCAAGTAATGCTACGATTTTAATTTCAATGCTCAGACGTGGCAATTAGAACTAAGGTAAAAAAAACATAACTGGAGAAAAGCACGCAGAGTGACCGAGAGCCAGCATGGAGCAGGACCTCAAGATTCATGCAAGTAAATGAGTAGCTGCTTTAAACATATGCCTCCACTGGAAAAGGCCTTTTTTTAAAAAAATGATCTTGCTCAATGCAGTGCTTCTTCTAGACTCTGTAGTACTCATTTTCACACTGCAAACTCAAAGGCTACTCATATTTCTTCCTGATGGCCCATAGAAGCTGAGCTTCTATCACATCTCAAAGCAGCTGCCACAATTCTCTCAAACTTATTTCGTATTTACAAGGCAACAAAAGACACATAAACATCTTTGGCATAGTACAGTCACTTGGAAATATGTCAGTAATGATTTTGTGGCTGCACTGGTCCTGCACGCGTGTAATACAAGCACTCAAAGTTTATTCAAGGAGCTGCCGTGAGAAATTTGAGGTAACTTGTTCCCATTGCAGTGGGAAAAACAACAGTTTGGTTTATTTTAATAGTGATTACTTTAGAGGGCATTGCATAATTTTGTGTTAGAGAAGAGTGTATAGCGCCATGGCACAGAGTGGGTGGATATATATGGCCCCGTCTGTGAGGGTGGTGAGGCCCTAGAACAGGTTACCAGAGAAGCTGAGGCTGCCCCATCCCTGGAAGTGTTCCAGGCCAGGTTGGGTGTGGCTCTGAGCAACCTGGGATAGTGGAAGGTGTCTCTGCCCATGGCAGGGCGCTTAGAATGAGGTGATTGTTAAGGTCCCTTCCAACCCAAACCATTCCAGGATTCTGTGATCTAACTCCTCGCAGAGTTTTGAGGGTAATACCTTCTCCGTTGGGTTTGGCACCCTTTGGACATTGGCATGGGTCAGGAATCATCCCATGCAAGCAGTTCACACTGAAACACCTCCATATGTTGGGGTTGTGTTTGTCTCCTGTGATCTCACAAATACGTGCCTGCCCAAGAAGCCTCTTGGGATGTCCCAGGGTGTTCTTCAGGGCTTCCAGCTTCTTTACAGAAAAACAAATGCCTCGGGTCCCTCAAGAAGCAAGAAAAGCCCCCATTTAGCTATTGAAATCAAGCTCTAGCAGTCCAAATGCTGTTTTCTGCAGAGAAATTTGTGAACTTATACAACACTGACGCCTATTCTACAATTGGATAAAAAGAGGAAAATAATTTGTGTTTCTCAAGGTTTCTCAGGAAGGTGTCGTGCAACTTAACCTGCATGCAAAAGGTTTAGCCTTTTGCTTGGATGCCAAAGTTTACAGGTTCAAAAACAGGTTCCAGAACATTTTCATGAGAGAAGCTCAATTGGGGATCACTGATTTCGCAGATATAACTTCTGGCTCAGGTAGTTTCTACTGAACAGTGTTTGAAGGAGGATAGACAACATACTGAATGTGTTTTAATCCACTTTCTGGGAATTCTGCTTTGGCCTCAGCAGCAAAGGGTCATTTAGCTGGATGCAGTATGAAACATAGATTCTGTTGTATTGTAAACCTTTAATTAAGGTAGGGCAACCGAAAATATACCAAAACAAGGATATACAGAAAGTCTCATCCTTTAAGAGGGAAACCCATGATAAATGATACTCATATTGCCTAAGTCTCTGCAAGTGCTTAAACCCAGAAACTGAACCAAAAATATAGCACAAAATATACTATGAATTGGTCAAAGCGAAGTAGACACCTATTCTTTTCAGCTTATCATTTTCCAAAGATAAATGCAATTTATTTTTGGTTAAATCATACTCAAACTTATTTCAAATCCAGGCATTGTTTTGTAGGCTGCAGCACAGCAGTCTTACGCAGAAATGTGAAAGCTGGGGAGAGAAATGATCTATTAATCTGGGACAGTTCTTAGTAGGACAGGACATAGTGCTTTATCTTGTCTAAATATAGGTGACCTAAATGTAAGGGCCTTTACCAGTTCCCTTGCAAGCCTTGCCTACCATCTAATGTTTCTCAACTGTTGGGAGTTAGCCAAATATTGAACCTCTATTTACTTTTTTCTGCTAGTGCTGATTAATGTACATACCCAAAGTCATCCCAGCAGACTCCGCTCTCTCACTGGCATACTTTTTTTACAGAGATTAAAAATACCTAGGATAAGTCACATGCAAGTACTCCACCAAGTGCCAATAGCTTGCTCATCTTCACCATGAATTATTACAACCCAAATGTGATGCACTTGAACACATTATTTTAGGCAAATATGGCCACATTAAAGTTATACATTTAATTTAAGATACTTTTTTCTGGATTTCTTTGCAGTGAAAAGAAGAGTATTATGGTTTCTATGTTTAGGAAAATAGTGACTGAAAGATACCCAATGAGGCACATAGAAAATAGATGGTGTGGGTGTTATCAGTAAAATTATGAAGCTTATGATCCCTCTTTTTTCCTCTGGTAGTATAAAGATGTGGGGAAAAAAAAAATCACCCTAATTTTACTCCAGATGGAGGCTGCAAGATAGATGATCACAGATTAAATTCTGGGATTGGAATACAGTGTGTGTTTGCATATGTGTGTCTCTGAGAACATTCGGGGTGTATAGAGTACATTTTTCTAGTGAGAAAGCAGTCACATAGTGCCTGCCCTGCTCTGCAAGATAAAAAGAATACATACAGTTCCAAAATGGTAAAAAATGGCAAATTTTATTTAACTCTAGCATTCTAACACTTATTACAGGAAAAAAAAAAAAATGTCAAGAAGAGCTTTTGTTCCCTGTTTGATCAGCACAGCTCAGGGATGGTTGGGAAAGGGCATCTGCCTTCAGACTCCTTCCCAGCAGTGATGGTTCTCCTGCTCCTGCTCACACCCATCCCAGGGGAAAGGAGCTGCTGCAGCCCAGAGGGTTGTGATGGATGAAATTCCTCCTCCAGGCTCTGACTGGGTGAGACCCACAGGTGACAGGGGGCCCAAGAGCAGGTTTGTAAGGCAGAGTCTAAAGTTTAGTGCTTACTCACTGCTGGTCAGCCATCTGGCAGCAGACAAATATATGGGTCTGCAGGTTCTCTGTGGTGTCTGGAAGGTGCTGGCCAAGGAGGACAGGCTGCTTCAGTATCAGCACAGTCACTTGTATATCAGTGAAATTATTGGCACTGATTTATGTCCAAGGTGCACTGGGGGCTTTTAACAGTGGTCTTCAAACTTGCTCTTAATTTACAAATTCTAACTCATGGTGGGCAATCTTCAAACTAGTCAGACCTCCTTATCCTTTAAAATTGAAGACTTTTTTGTGCCACAGTATAGCTTTTTCTCTCCCATGTATTTGAATCACTGTGATTCCCTGCAAGGATTTTTATCACTCGGTGACAAGTGGATTGAAAAATCTCTGTCAGGTGAAAGAACAGAGATGGTATTGAGTGTTCTCAAATTTCTCTCCAGCCCCTGAAGGTCTATCCTGGCTCAGAACTTTTATCACAGCAGTATTTTACAGCTCCTACAACTTAAGTCTTTCTGAAGATTTTTGTTGGCAGGTATAGCATATTCTCTTAGGCTTTGTGGTTTCATCTATTTTTCTTCTCATCTTTCATCCACATCATGGTAATCAACTCCTCACAGGTCAAAAAACTCTTCAAAGTACTCCTTTGAACATCTGCCTCCTTAAAGACATCCCTGCTGTATTCTCTGATAACTTGGATCTCATCCAGTTTTGCTAGATAAAGACTTAGGAGTATTCGGTGAACACCCTATTAACTAAACGGGAGAGCAGAAACGGGTTCCTACATTTTTCACTAACATCTGGTCTGAGCACAGCGGGAGGGAAAAAGCCAGCAGCGAAAGATCTGCATGCACTGGTCGCAAACTGGTAGCAGCTCTCCCAGATGAAGCCATATATTTGAAGTATCATTTAAAATTTTCAGCAGGGAGCTATCATGCCATCTTTTATATTAGTTATGAGGCATACAAATGAGGGTTTTGCTACTATCCTTCCAAAACTACAAAGCTGAGCATCCTACTTCTTCCCCAACTGTTCTGTTGAAAAGAGTTGCTTTCAGTTTCTGAAACATACACAGCACGGGCAGACAGCAAAGACCAAGAGAGATTTGTTCTCTTAAGTGTCTGAAGAAGTTTCAGTGAGGGACCAACTTATTCCATAGTCAGCTTCAATTAGATTCTCCTTAGAAACCTGATGCATACTGCAGGGAGGAAATACAAACTTCCCATTCACTTTATTGACTTTTGGTATTGTTTCCTCTGGCTCAATTTTCCATTCTGTGCTGTGTTCTTTGTATTTGATTTTCATTAAAATGTTCCTAAACCATCTCATATTCATAGCAGTAGTAACTTCTCTGATCTCTCCCCTTCATTTTCTGAGCCACCCAAATTGCATCATCCACATGAAGGATGAAGCAAATCATCATCAATTTCTATTTCTCTTAGTATCACTCATCTCACCTTAATATCCTCCACCAAACTCTTATGGTGGGTGCAAATCTCTGGATCTTGCCTTATATCTTTTTGTCATTTTATCTGCTCTTGGTCCTCTTCTAAAAGACATTAAGACTCATCCAGAGTGGAGAATGGTGCAAGGCTTTCCAAGTTCAACTGACACACAGGAACAGGTTGCTCACTGAGGTGGTAGATGCCATATCCCTGGAAAAATTCAAGGTCAGTTTGGACATGGCTCTGGGAAAAGTGATCTAGTTGAAGTTGTCCCTTTTTACATCAGGGAGGGGTGAACTAGATGACCTTTAATGGTCCCTTCCATTCTATGATTGTACGATTTTCATACATTTACTCATGCTGTATTCTCCTCTACTGCTTCTGCCTATCCTTGTCATTACTAATGGCCTGTTTATTCTGTCTTCCTTAAATTGTCTTTCGCTTTGGGTTATGGGTTTTGTAAGTTTTCAGTGACAGAAACCTCATCTTCCTCTGTGTGATTGAAGTATATTCATTATCAATGCCTTAATGTGCAATTTAGTTCTGGAGACGGATGTGAATCAACCGTAAGATTTTCCTCTGCCTTCAGAAGAGCTGCCCACTTATGCTGGCTGAATGCTTTATGTGTTCAAGCTTATTCAGTCAATGTCCTACACAAAGAGGCATCTGTGATTAGTCAGCAGTGTCTAGCAGTGGAGGCAAATTCAGTTTTCAGGAACTGGCAGTTTCTTGTTAAGAAAGCTGAATGACTTTGCAAAACTTTATCATGGAAAACATTACTCTTTCTCCTCAGTGTGAACATTAATGAGAAATTTATGAAGGAGGCAGAAGACTCTGTGTCTTTAGTTTGTCAAAAGCATTTGAGGCTGCCTTTTAAATAGCTGGGGCTGATGCAAGAGAACAAATTAAATAAAGTCATAGGATTATAGAATGGTTTGGGTTGGAAGGGACCTTAAAGCTCATCTCATTCAAACCCCCTGCCATGGGCAGGGACACCTTCCACTATCCCAGGTTGCTCCAAATCCTATCCAGCCTGGTCTTGGACACTTCCAGGGATGGGGCAGCCACAGCTTCTCTGAGCAAACTGCTCAAGAGCCTCACCACCCTAACAGTAAAAAAAAAAAAGAATCTTTTCCTGTACCTAAATCTATTCTAAACCTACTCTCTTCAATTTAAATCCATTTCCCCTTGTCCTGTCACTCACACGCCCTTGTAAAATGAAAAAGAGTGAGTGTATCTGGATGGAGCTCAAGATGGATAGGTTACCCTTGGTGTTTTGGGATTGCAGAGAGACTAATAGAAGGAACTGCCTAAGAAACTTTTTAAAAAGGGCTAAATGAAGTCACAACCATGATTTACAATACAGTTCTTTAATCTACTAGTTCTGTTCTGATGTCCTCTTTCCAGGAACGGTAATATCAAACTATCTTGTTTGCAGAATGCAGGAAGAGCATAAATATATAAGATTTTTCTCGGCTGAATTTCACAGACGTGAAATAGACTGCCTTTCTCTTCTACTGATTATACCTAATCTATATGGCTAAAATTATATCAGGCTTTTTTTATACAACCAAGGCAATATAATATTATTAAAAGACGTGTTTTACTTTACCACCTTAAAATTATTCTTTTAGTGGAATTCTGTTCCAAGAGCACCATGAAAAATGATGGCTTTCTAGCTTGATCACTCAGTTTTTGAAATAGTTGTAAGTTTAAAAGCGCTGTAAAAAAATGATGCATGACAAAGTGCGAGAATGGGAAAATCTAATTGTTACATTAATTATCTATTGACAGAAGATATACAGTAGGTGATGCAATGGCTTTGGATGTTCTTGTCTTTATTACCTCTTGGGGAAAGAGTTCAGATCATGAAATGAGTTTGGTGCTCTTGAGTGGACATTTGTCCTCATCACAAAACAACCCCATAATTCAGCGCGATGTAACAAAATTGGAGAGCTCAAATTGAGGAGGTTTAGAACCAAGAGCATCAGGGAGTGATAAATCAGGCTAGAGGTGCAGGGCAATGCCTCTTGGGGTGACTTTCACAGCGTCTGTGAGACAATGCCATCCCCATTACAAATCATTTTGCCAGGCAGACATCCTAACTCCACATGCTTGAAGGGACAGATCAAGCTAGAAATAGTAATAAAAGAGAGGCTGATCTGGTCTAAGACACTAGTCCATTCAACTGCCATTCAAAGTTATGAGAACAGTGATTTTCATATTGCATTAAAGCCACATTCTGTGATTTTTGCCATTCATCTGCTAAATTTCAGGGATTTTTTCAGAGTCATAAGCAATGAGCAGTGTGTGATGCACACTTGCATAAATAAGAGTCCCTGAAGGGAATGTCTAAATATGGCTAACTGCTGTAAGTATATTTAATTGAATTATATTAGCATAATTGTCTATGTTAGACATCCCTCTTTCGATTGCTAGTACAAATTCAGGCCAACACTGGTGAATGTAGTTAGCTATAGCAGCTAACTATAAACTTTTTGGGATTTATATGAAATGCATGGACAGTTTTCAGTTTAATTTTTAACAGTCAACATCATTATCTCCATGTCAATTTCTGAAGTGGCTGCAGTAGGAACCTTTGTTTACTTTTTCTACAAGAAGACCCACTTGCAGGTATTTTGTTTGTCACAAACATCACATCTGGGCCACCAAGAGAAATGTTCAGCTTGGGAGAAGAATTTGACTGAGTTGTGAAGTGTAAAGTGTCCCTATGAGTCACTAAGTTCTTCTAAGCCCATCTTTTGCTTTCTGCATTTTTTTTTTCCTATCTGTCATGATACAGAGAGGACTGGATTATCTAAGTTTACAAATAAGAGACATCCAGAAACTATACATATAATAGTGTATGTATATTCCTTATATATTTTTTATGTATATTACATATGTAGTGGACAAAATAAAGATAATTAATTCTTTTCATTCTAGCTATGCATTCTTACATCTCAGTCTCAAAACAGACACTTCTTGGGTGTGTAAAGAAATTATTTTCAATCATTAGTAAAGACATCAGATTGCTAACATAGTTATGAACTGCCAATCTGAGGGAACACAGGAGGATTCTGTGCAGAGGTTCTAAGGCTGGCATGCAAAAGACGTAAAAAAGGAAAACTCAAGTTCTGCAATATTCCACCTTGACTTACAGCCTTCCCCAGATCACTTCCCAACTAGAGGCAACATGATCTGCCACAGCTGCAAGAAGGGTAATTAACTGCCATATATTATGAATTTGTGAGAGACACCAAGGATAGTTTTGCAAATTGTTATTATTTTATTTTATTTATTAGCTGGCTTTAATTATATTCCTGTAGGAACCTGAATTATGGTCCAACTGCAACACAGTCTGACAGTGGAATAAGTTATAGCTGCCACCTTCATGAGACTGTAGGCAACACAGCAAAATAAAGTGATCTGTTTCCTTCTTCAAATCTTCCAGACATGATTAGATGAGAGACTAGTCAGAGACAGAAAAGTCTTCAGACACAGAGCTGCTGTTTTTTAATTCTCTCAGCTATGTCTGACAGCTAAATACAATCTTCTGTGGTGGAATCAAAGTGATTAATTAGGCAAAGGAGCTGTACCCAGCCTCTTGTGCAGTTATGACTTATATTATCCTCACTGATTCTAACGTCCGTCAGCTCTGCTCAATTAACTGAGGTTAAGCATTATAGATTATTGAGGAATTGGGTCCTGGTAAATCAGAATGACTTTCCCAATTTAGAAGTAAAGGATGGTGAGGCGTTTCAGAGACAAGGCTCAATGCCTAGCATTTGCAGAACTATTCTCTACTGTTGATAATGAGTGGAAAAATCTTTACAGATAGGGTTTATCCCACCTGAATTTAGACATCAAAATGTTATCTGGGAGACTGGGCTGGTTTTTGTGGAGTGAAATATAGTTGCTGGAAAGAGGCAGCCAGTTCCGGGGGGATTCACCATATGCTAACCATCCATGCCATATGGGAAGAATCACCAGCCAGTGAACATCTCTCTCTCTGTATTAACCAAAGAGGGACTCTGAATGACTGAATGCCATCCTCAAATTCTATATGATCAAAGTGGGGTGAGATAAATACAGACTTTCCTGCCTGAGACATATTCAAATGCCTGAAATTGCTCATAGAAGAGGTAGCAGAAGATCCTCAGAGGGTATGAGACCTCATTCTTCCTGAAGAGACTAACCTGGTACCAAACATCTTTCAAAATGAGCACGTTGGGGCTGGTTGTGAAGACATGCAGAACCTGCAGATCTCATGGGCTTGCTACACCTGAAAACATGATGATGCAACCTGTGTGTGTACCGCTAATTTGAACATGTCCCAGGAGATACCTGAGCACATCTATGCTGCCAAACTGTTAGAGTGGTGCCTATCTTGGTTTCAGACCACAGAAGAGCAGCACTTTTTTGACCCATTGCTCAGCATGGTGCAGAACCTGGCACAGTCCAGGAATCACTTCCAAGAGCAGCTTGTGTGTGTGGAAACCCGGCTGTGAAGGCTAAGACAGTTTAACAATATGGAAAGATGTTGCTCTATACCAGATGACCTTAATGGGCGTATTTAATTAATTTAATCCACTTAAGGCTTAATATTAGACTCTATTTATGCTGTCTTCTGCAACCTTTTTTGTCTTACAAACTGACTTGAACCAAAGTACCCCTAAAAATGCAGTCCCAAGTCCATGTTGATATTATGTGTCCCTCAGTAGGAGGGCGTGAAATGACATAACCAACACTAAATGATTTTCAATTGACTCAAAGCTCAGGCATCTGCCTGAAAAAAAAAAAGACCATCCCTCAAGGTTTCTCAGGGTGGTAATTTCTATGCTCTCTTACACAGGGAATGACTGCTTCATTCCCCTCTATGCAGTGTGCAGGATTGGAACAGACACAGATGTTTCCCCTTGTTATTTATTGTCTCATAGCTGCCATCTGTTCAGTGCAGCCTCCCGTTGTCCCTCCACCAATACTTAGCTCATAAACTCTTTGGACAAGTGCATCTTTTCGTCTCTAGGACGCTTGACCTAAAATCTCTGTGGCAATACAGATAAAATAATAATAGTAATTACAATGGTATAAATGCAGACTGCAGCTTTCAGAGGCAGGAAACAGAAAATTCACCTTGAATGTGTACATGTATTTGTATTCCTCTGAAATAATCTTTCTCAAATAGAAACATAGAGCACAGCATTACTTTTGATGGAAGGTTTTTGACAAGTCAAAAAATATCACCAGATTCCCTTGAAAGGAAGGGAGAGTGGAGAACAAGACATCAGATTTTAATGAACTAAAGTTATTCACAGTACCATAACCTGTCCAAGTTTTACAGAGGGAAAACTAGTCTAGTCCCACCCAGACTATGCAAAATACAATTGGTTGGAACCTTGCAAAATAATCACAGAAAAAAAGTGGAAAAAGGATCATTTACTGTCAAAGATACATATTTTTTTTATTATATCAATTATCACTCCAGGGCAGACACAAATGACACTCTCTACTAGTATGGCTCCATGGAAATCACAATCTTTTTTTTTGACAAAACTTATCCATATTCTATCTGTAAAATTTATAAATAGCAACAACAGTAAAAGAACTCCAGGGGAAAAAAAAATGTTTAGGAGCATATACTCTACTTCATGCCAGCTTTAAAAAGGGGTATTTAAAACACTCGCCCACCTGATTAATCAAGTGGTTCAGTTGGATGGTCAAGGACTGTGAACAATGATGGTTGAGCTGATGCAATTCTCTAGTAAGTCGAGGGCTGGATGCTACATCACAGATGCTATTACATGCTGGGACAGAGCTGCACTGCTCCAGGGAGGGCTCTGGGACTCATCGGACAGAGCACTTGTGAGCTCCTTGGTGGGACAGGGGAGTGTGGCCGATGGTGAAGCACTGGATGCCCAGATTGGTGGTGGGTGCCCCATCCCTGGAAACATCCAAGGTCAGGCTGAACAGGACTCTGAGCAACCTGATCAAGTTGAAGGTGTCCATGTTCACTGCAGGGGTTTGGACCAGGTGACCTTTAAACGTTCCTTTCCAACACAAGCTCTTGTATGATTTAATGCACTGCATGTCTGTAGGACATGGTGCCTCTGCCAGCCAGCCCTGGCAAGTACAGGCCTCTGCAGGGCTTGTACTTGTGCTCTGCTTGCAAAACCTGCCTGCTGAGTGGACAGGACACAACGGGGATAGGGCACCACAGGGTCAGAATTGTGAGTCCCCAGCGTTCCCTTTGGGCCTGGTTCACAGACACAGACACAGACACAGGAGTGCAGGCCGAGCACACTCTAACCCTAAACCTACATGTGAATGCAAAGCTGAAGGTCAAATCCCAAAGTCCTTAAACAGTCAAAATGTCCATTGAAATCAATGTCATTTGTTCCTGGGATGGAGAAGTGACCTGTGCATGCAGAGAGTCGGCAATAATTGTATCCATTGTCCTAGAGCTGGTGGAAGCTGGTTCTGCCTTGGATGCTGGCGTAACTCATAGCGTTTGAAGACCAGCCATGGAACACACGTTAAAAAACACAGTATTTTCTCCACTCAGAGTTGCAGAAAAGGTATGAGAGGGTATGCTAAATGACACTATAGAACAGAAGAGCCACAGGGAAACCATGAATTGGGCCTTCAAGGAGCAACTTCTGCATGAGAGCTGAAGGGAAGGAACTCCAGGACCTGGCCTGGAAGATGCTGTGTCAATGCTGCCTTTTTAAACTGTTACAGGTTACTGTGGTCAGCTCCTGATGAGTCGCTCATGGAGAAGTGCCATCAGGTTGTACTTTCCTTTTTTTTCTTCAGGGATCCCTTCAGTTTCCTCCACAGACTATCCTTCCTCTTCATCTTCTTCTCTATCATGGACAGTGAGGACTCTTTCCTTCGAATTTCCCTCACTAGTCCATGAAAGACATCATCAATGTAGAAGCGGAGCGCAGCTGAAGTCTCAAAAAAGGAGCAGGAGTATTCTCTGGCTAAGCTCATTCCTTCTTCAGTTGAGACCTACAAAGAAAAGAAAATTCCATAAATGTTGCCTAATGCACAGAACATTAATCAACATGAGAACATTACAATATATATAGTCTGACTTCTTTGATCCTGCAAATCACTGACCAGGAAAATAATATAACAGCATCCAACAGAGAAGATTCAAGAGTGAAAGGATCAGGCTGAATTCATGCGGTATTTGAACAGAGCAGACTGGCAATATTCATTTGCTCAGGTATATTATGTCCCTAATTCTGAAGCATCAATTTTTCCATGTATTTCCTCTCTTTAGTACAGTAATCCTTTGGTTTGACAGTGCTGGTAGTTTTATTCTGTGGGCTGGAATGGATGACTAGAAAGACTTACATAGCATTAAGGCCCTAGAAAATCCTTGTTGAGCATTAACCTAATCCTGGAGGCAACTTGACTCTTTAAGCACACCAGCTTTCATACCTTAATATTTTTCAGTCACATTAATTTCTGAGCATGCCTTGGAGTGTTTTGATCTTTGCAGGCCTGTAATCCTATGACTGAGCTCATACCTGAGCTGTATGAAGATCCAAAATCTGTTTGTTTTTCAGCTCATCTTCCCTAAGTGGCCTTGTGTACTTACTGCTCTTGTAGAACACGTGGGAAATGTGTCTGTCTCTTGAGGAACTGTATGAGCCTAGAGGGAAGCAAGACAGCTCTTTTCACCTGCCTGACTTCTGAAGCAGGGGTCATTTTTCTGAAATTTCCATATTGGCTATCTCTTGGCATTTGACCTGCCAGCCTGCTAAATGGAAGGGTGTTCAGCATGCTGATTAATGTGTGCTTCAAATTGAGCTTAAATGCTTATCATAAGGGCTGCCACTGCCTGCCACTTAAGGTACTTTTTACACTTTGGGAGCTCATCCAATAACATGCAGCAAGCCCACAGCAAAACACAGAGTAAACCCTGTGAGCTTCTAAATGTTAACCCAGCTTCCCAGCCACTAGACTGTCCTTTCTTTTCAGTATTTGAACATAATTCTGAATAAATGAATCGTATGGCTTACATGTATGGTGTATATTCAAATTCTAGATCAGAAATCTCAGGCTTTGTTTTTATTTGCATTTGAATATCATGACTTATTCAAGTCACTTTCCAAACACCCTTATGAAAAGGCAAAACAGTACTTTGAGGCAGCCTTGTGAAAGGCTACATAATAGGCTATGGAAAGTCTCAATTGCTACTGTCCACCACAAAACTCATCTTGGTACTTTGTTGTCATTGGTTTTCTTTTTTTTTTTTTTTTCTGATTTCTAGCTTCATGCACCCAAAATGCCATTTACATTTATTAAGGAAATAAACCCCTATGATTCAAGATACAAACACACTCTCTCATACCTACCATAAAGAAAATGCCCTTTAGGACTAAATTATGACACCACCTCATTGCATTCATTCCACCTATCTGCAAGGCTGGATATGGTGAGAAACAGGATTTGTGATGAAACAGAAAATCAGTTCATATCAGTTCATTCCAGCCTGGAGGTAAATCTGCACCGAGCATGTACCTGCATAACACAGACCACAGAAT
>QWTY01032390.1:1593-19300 GCA_008033365.1 Pseudorectes ferrugineus | reverse complement strand
CTGTGGCGTGTGGCACAGCAGCTGAGCGGGGCACAGCCAGCCTAAAAGGGTGGTTGCACCCCTGCAGTGAGTAGTGACTGCACGGGGGTGTCTCAGCCAGGCGGCAGGCTGGCTCTCCGGAGCAGCACCTGGGTTTTCCAGTCAGTCGGCTTCAGTACTTGTTGCTGCTTTTTTCAAAGCTGTGCCTCTGACAGAGACAGTACCAGGTTTGAGAGGGAGCAGTTAATTTAGGAAAACTTAGCAGAGCGCTTGTACTTCTTTTCCTCCAACTTCCCAGGCCTTTTTCACTTCCCCGGATCAGACAGCAGCTGAGCACCTACAGAACCATTGCCTGGCATTAAGCAGTGGTGACAGCTGGGTTTCAGTAAGTAGAATAATGGGGGGGGGTGCCCTGTTGTCAAAGTCACTAAATGCAGCCAGGGCAAGGGGCTCCAGCTGTGGCACGGGATGAGGTTGGCTGCCTCTGGCTTCAGGCCACTTGTGAAAGCACCTGGGTATTAATGTTTTTTTTTCCCCTGCCCTAAGCAGTGATCATGTATGTAACTACCCAGCCATTACTGGAGTCCTTTTTGTCCTCCTTCAAGCGTGGCACTGTGACCCAGCTGCTCAAGCACTGGAGAACAACTGCTGGCTTTGCTCCTGCAGGACTGCAAGGATCTGAGGTTGTTCTCAACACCTTTGGACCACTTCAGTCAAAAAGGTTTCCACCTCATTTTAAAACCAAAGCCTGGGAAGTGAGGGAACCCTCAAGTGGGAGCACTCACACCTCCGGATAAAGGTACTGCATGAGTGTCTCTGGGGTGTCCTGGATAGAGGAGACAGAGGTTCAAGGACGGAGGGCTCACCAGGGACTGCTCAGCTGCACCCATCCGCAACTCTTGCAATAGGGCTCACCTCCTCCGGTGTGTTGGAGTACTTTATTGTGGACATAATTGCACCATATTGTGTTACAAACTGTAAATAGTTGTATTATAGCCTAATTTGTACATACAGAAGCCGTAGTGACCTTTGATGCAGGTTAGGGACAGGTGTGTTCTCAGCAGTGAGGCAGGTCAGGCGCAGAGACGCTGTGAGTAGTCTCGTGTTGTGATCCAGGGCATTAAATGATTCCAACTTGCTCCAGTCCACACCTTCCTGGACTCCTCTCTCTCTATAGTGCCTTTTGTAGATACAGCTAAACACACATCATGCAATACAATGAACAAAACCATGTCAAAGGTGGTATTTTGCTGTTTTTGTTTTTTCCAAAGTGCAACTGACTGTGTAAAGAAATCCAAGATTAGCTACAAACCGTTGCCTATTGAAAAATGCAAGAGCGTTTTCAGCTTTGATCTAATGGTAGGGTAATACAATCAACTCGTGTTTGAGCCTGGCTTCTCAGCAACAAGTGGCAGGAGGGGGAAGGAGCCGTTTCCGTGTGCCCTGTCTGCTGTAGCCAATTTACATGTTGGGTTTTGCCTCTTCCGTTACCGATGCTGTTCAATGTTGCTTAAATAACTGTACTATATTTTGTGAAAAGCTGAAGAAATTTTATTCAAAGAGAAGTATCGAGATTAGTTATTTATGAGGATAAAAAAATAGTGTGTGTTGTTTTCTTTACTTCTGCTTGTGTTAAGAGTATTTGTTACCTTAAAAGCTCACCTGTCGGGGGGTTGGGGAGGCATGTGCTGGAGGGCTGTGCAGGGCTCTTATCACTGGGGATCGTGGGGAACTGGTGAGGCAACTGCACTTGCGAGGCACAGGAATAGCATGTTCCCTGTGCACGAACCCCATGCAGCGCTGCCCTTGGCACGGAGGATGCCACACATCCGTGCCCTCAGCGCCGGCGTGCCCAGGCTGGGTGGTGCAGCCAGGCTCTGCCCTGAGCCGTGTTCCGTGCTCGGGGGCGGCCGTGCTGGCTGTGCCCGTGACCTCGCTGACAGCGCGTTCCCTGACGGGCCAAGGTCACGCCTCGCTGCTAGAAGAGGGTTAACTATCAACTTTTATTGGCGTTCTGCAGTTTGCACAGTACGTGTCCCTCGCCTTGCACTGAGATCAGGCCCTGAAGAGGTGCCCTTTGATACTCCTAAGGCCAAGCAATGACAGCTCCGAGCCAGGCAGGATGCTGCACACCGGCTCATTTGGGTGGCCGTGTTGCCATCTGCTGTGCGACCTCTCCTGTTGCGGGGAGCACTTGACGAGGGACAGCAAGGGGTTAAGGCTGGCTCCGTGGTGACTAATGGTGCAGGACTCTGCTATCTAGTTAGGTGTGTAGGCACACACCAGGTCCCACTAGATAGGATCTCTTACCTGGAAGCAGCATTCCAGCACCCAGTGATAAACCTGACAGTCCCACAGCCTGACTCACCTGATTCTGCAGGGATCTGCTCCCCCATGCTCAAGTACAGGCAAAACACACCATTGGGGCTGATCCTATCACTTGAAGGGCAGCAGTTTTGGGGTGTGGAGGGGACATGAACCATTTCAGCATCAGGTTCTTCCCAAGGAGCTGTGAACACCCACTGCCTGCTCCCAGAAGTAACTCCAGCACCTTCCTGGCCGCCTTGTTGTCATTCTTGCCTGCCAGGAAGCTGTTGTGTCCTCAGCTCCTCAGTAAACAGGAGTTTGGCAGCACTGCCATGCACCGCCTACCTCAAGCCACTGTTTCTGAGCAAGGGAAGGGCCTTTCCTGCAGGCAGCCATGTGAATCACCTGCAGGACTGTCCCCGTGAGCACACACGTGATCTCACATGGCCGGCCTAATGCTCGTGCTGCTGTGTCTCTCCTGTGCTCTCCAGGTTCCACTTGGTCAACTTAAGCCACCCTCGAGGCAGTCACCGGCTTCCCTGGGGCTGAACGGTGCAAATGCAGCACAATTTCAGGCTGGATGGCATGGGGAATGACAGTGTCTGATGGCATGGGGACCATGTGGCTCTTCAAATAGGTTTTAATATCATACATCAGAAGCCAAAGTGGTTATTTCACCTAGAAAATGCCTTGTCTGTGAAGGCAGCCTGAGACTTTCCTAATCCTAAAATAAGCAAGCCCATGCTCTGCCATTTAAGTGCTTTTCTGCCAGTCCATTGGGGGGTGGGTGTTAGTAAGGGCACTACAGTCACTTTGGCAGCACCCTGTAATTCACTCTGTGTTGGCAAACAGCTTATTTGGTGCAAGTACAGTCTTCCCAGGTAACAATATGGAATGCCAGTTCTGTGTCATTGTCCTGCACTGCTGTGCTGTGGGAAATCCCAGGACAGGATGGGGGCTGCAGCCTGCCCGGTGCTGAGCTCTGAACGGAGCAGCTCACCCTGCCCTGAGCACTCCTGCCAACCTCCTGTGCAAGCTCTCGCCTCAATGGCTCTTCTGTCCTCTTCTGCTTGCTCAGGATATGCTTGACACCTATACTCTTATCCAGGAGCAATGGTCTTGACATTTATTCCATCCCTCAAGTGCCTGTCCTCTTAACTGCCAAACCCAAACTGAAGTAGTTCTCATGAAATTCCCTTGGAAACAAAATACACAGTCCCTGTACACAAAGGGAAGGGGCTGCTGGAGCCCGAGGGCATCATGCAGCCCACGAACACCTCCATGGCTTCCTGCCCCTGCTGACTGCGAGCACACGCTGCTCCTGCTAGTCTGGCTGGTGCTCACATTGCTCTTGCTGGGCCATAACACAGCTATTGTCTCTGCAAACAGCATTTACTGCCAGATGGGGAGTGCTGCCCGGAACTGAAAGCAGGCAGAGGTCACCTCAACACAGATTAAATATTACTCAGCTCTTGGATTAAGAAAAACATTGGATCCCATAGCCAGTTGCTCTTCCCTGGGAGCAGAGGTAGGTAACAGTCTCTGTAATTCCAGTATTCTGACCATGATTGTAATTTTTCTTTTGCCTCTTTGAGAAAAGTGTTGCCAGCACATAGATTAGTGCAAATTGGAGGGTATTCCCCCTTCACAGTTCAGCAGAACCACCTAAGTGCAATTCCTTCTGAAACACTATTACTGCCCAGCACTTCAAAAGGGAGCTGTACGGTTTACTTTTTATTGTTTAGCTGAGAAATACACTAGCTGTGTTTTCCAGAATCTAACTCTTTTAGGGGTACCAGAATGGTAAATGGAATTGCTATTTTTTCCCCTCTTAAGAAGCTGAGTTTTAGTTCAGGCCTGCTTATTATCTGCTGAACAGATCAAAATCCCACTGATCATGTGCTCTGGGTTACAGTAAAACTAAAGCCAGGTAATATTCAAAGCAAAATTAAGTTCATAGCAGCTGTCTCCTGCAGGATGTATTGCAGAAGTAGCCATCAGCTTGAGTTGTCAGTCACCTGCCATCCAGATCAGCAGGAAGAGTCTCCATCTCATCTGGCAAAAAAGGGAAACGAGTGCCCCCAGTCTCTGCTGAGCAGCTCACAGTGAGTGGCTGCTTTTGGAGCAGCCCCACAGCAAAGTGCACCAGACCAATCCCACACAGCTGAAGGCACCTGGCAGTGCTGAGGGAAGCAAAGCTCGTTAGCAATTAGGTCACAAGTCAATCCAGGAGCTGGTCACTTGTAGCTTCCAATTTAGTGCTCCTCAAGGGAGGACTTAAAAACCATCAAATCGCCTCCAGAGAGACTGGCCCTACTTAAAGGCCATTGAAGTGCAAAGAAACTGTCACTGAGTGGTTTATTTGAGCAGCCCGAGTCAAGTTCTAAATCCAAAGGCCATGTGGGAAGATCAGGGCAGCCATGCAGGGCTGCACCCCTCCCAGGACTCTGCTGGCTGCTCCCAGACACTGCCAGCTCACTGGGACCACAGGAAGGTGAGAGGCTGGTGTGGGGAATGGAGAGGCCTTAACACGCACCCCTGGGGTTTCTCTTCTTTTATTTTTTCCTTTTTTGAGGGGCAAGGGAATCCAACAACTGTACAGAACACACCCTTCACCTTTAACTTTAATTAAAATAGAGTTTATTAGCTTTTCTTTTAATACAAACATGAGAAAGGAAAACCACCTGAAGATGTAGTGTTATTTTCAATATTGAATTGTGATCAATACCTGAAGTGCCATGTTCGGTAGGTTTGGGAGCCAGGGGCTGGCACATTTGCATACTGCAAAAGGCTGTATGCATCACTGAACAGCTGAGTGCAGCCACACTGATGATGGCACTCACACAGCCCCACTCCCAAAGGCAGATGGACTTGTTCAGTGTGAGTTTCGGGGCCTTGGCTGTAAGAGGAAGTGCACAAAACCCGTGTCATTCGGAGGGAGAGCTGCTCCTAGGACACACTGCCTAGAACCTATTTGGATCCAAGAAGGGAAGATACTACAAAGACTTGTAACAGGAAGAGTCTAATAATACTTATCCTGTTTAGAGTTCAGTTTCAGAGCTTGAAAGTAAGCTCTGTTCCAAAGTCTCAGAAAGAGCAAACCCAAGCCTCTAGAGCAGTTGCACAAGATAAAATTCACTTTGGGAAAAAAAAAAAAAAAATAAGGTTTATAGAAAGCTTTTTGATAATTCTCAGTTGAACACAATATTTTTCCATCTACCTTGCTAGGTAGTCCAGGATTCTCAAACTCATTATTGTCTCATTATGAATGTAAGTTCCTCCCAGGAAACTGAAACCCAAGGAGAGCCAGATGGATGCACAATATCAGCTTTAGGAACTCACTGTATATAGCACAAGAGATCTGCAGTAGAACTCAGAGAAGCAGTGCTGCACACACGCCATTCACCACTGGATTGCTACACTGTTTGGGATGGTGATGATGTTTCCAGACCAACTTTTTCATTCAATGCCTCAGAAAAATACACAGATTACATCTCTTCCAGAGCAATATAAGTATTAGAAAATGAGAGAAGCACCATAATTCACAAGAAATGCAGCATGGACCCTATACATTTTAACAATACATAAAACCGTATCTCTGCCCCCAGTCAAAACATTCAAAGTCTTTTGACAATCTTTACTGGAGTGAAGTTGTGGGTGCAGAGATGGAATTCCTTCCTGCTGGGCAGCTTCTTGGTATGAACACATCACCAATAATAGCAGCTTTTAGTAGCCAAACCAGGGAAAAGCCATCAACACGTGTCTATGCTACTGTTTTCAGCTCCAGAGTGGCTTTATACTTTAAGAGTCCCCGTGTGTTGTTTTTGTTAACACTGCATTGGCCTGAAATACAAATGCAGTGAGACTCTGGATGACGGGAGAGGAGGGAAGAACATTGTAACTATAGTCATGTGGTTAGTGTTTAAATTCTAAAATTTAAAACTACTTATTATTAAAAACCTCAAGAGTTCACAGCTATAGGCCTACATAGTAAGCAAACATCTGTGGGGGAGAGAAGGAGATAAGTTTGTTTTTGCACCTCTGGATACATTAGAAGGAGGAGAGAGTTGATTTGACAAAGGTCTTGTCTTTTGCACCAAGTATGTTCCTCAAGCTCTGGGCTCCCTTGGCTGATTTACTCTCCTTGCTTCCTCCTGCTGGAAGACACCATCACCGCTGGCTTGTGTGCATGGAGTGGTGGATTCCTCCGGTTCTATGGATGCTGGTTCATGGTGCTGCACCTTGCTCTCTCCTCAGGAGAGGATGGCATTAGAACGGCGGATACCAACTAAGTTATCAGCACTGAAAGATCGTCTCATAGCAGCTTTTGACAAGTCTTTGTATTTGTCTTCACACAGCCGGGAGATTGCCTGGGTACCACAGACAGACACAAAATGAAAAGTCCGCATTAGTGAAGTCTGAATGTTCCAAGGGAGGCTTTACAAGTGTAATACCACCAGCACAGGTGCTCTGCAGCAGTGACACTGCTGGCTTTTTACCCAGAATGACAGTAAATAAGGACTACTCTGGAGGGAAAATACTAACAGGGTCTGCCCCAGGTTAACATGAACCCCAGCCATCAGAAAGGTACACCTAAAGAAGGTGCATGCTTTCCATATCCAAGTATCTTCTTTATTTTACTAGTCTCACTATCTAATGAAAAACTTGGATCCATTTCAGCCTTTTTAAGTTTGTAGAAGTTATGTTGAAAATCACCACTAGTAGCTGGGTCTGGTGCACGCAGCAGCACAAAAATTTTATTTTAACAGTGCAGAAACGCACACAGGCATTTCTCTGAGAGAAAAGGTTCAAACTGAAAAGGTTTCTGCACTCCCTCAGGTATCTTACCCTTGGCCACTCACGGCAAGCAAGCTGAGGAAATGAAGTTCTACTAGGGTGTCTGCTTTGCCTGGACCTTCTCTACACCCTCACTCCCAACATATTCTTACCAGGATCACCCCCCTGATCTGAGAAGGGAGGGCAGCCATGGTACTTTATTATAGCAATTAAATATTAGCACGTGTAGACAATGTAGTGTTGAACTGTTTTCATCCATTTATTGGCTTGCCTCTGCCCTGCTTATCTAGCTATTCTATTAACAAGCCTAATTATTTAAATCCTAATAACATAATTGTCAAAAAAATACTGCAAGGCCTATTTCTGATTGGAGCTTTCAGGCATTATCAATGCAAATTAATAAGGATACCTGTAATAAAAAAGTTGAACTGAATTTCAGTCCTGAACATTTACTTCCATTAATAATTTACCACCTATCACCAGATGAACTTTCAGAGTCCTGTGATCAGCTACAAGCCTACACCTTCCCTTTAAGGCAGCACCCATTCAGCACAGCCCAATGTTCTTCAAGTTCAAAAGGTGAAAAGCACTCTGAGCATGAATAAAGTTCTAAGTGTATTTTAAAATAATTATTTACATTTATTTCTGCCGACCTTCTGGAAGCATGCATTTGGCTCCAGAGTGGCATTCTTTGAGACACTGGCGGCATGAGCTCCTGGTGCAAGACCAGACAGACTCTCCACCCTGCTTTAATGCTAGCACATCAATCACACAGCAACCTGTGTTGACATACTTAGCCCCAGTTGCCCATATGGTGTAAATCAGTTTTCAGTTTCTGGAATTCACTAATTCACTGCTTTATACAGGCTCCTATCAGCTGCTTATGTGCTTCTAACAGAAAGGCAGAATTAAAAATTTTAGCAAATGGTTTAAATATTTATCACATTTTAGAATTAAACCCCAAAATGTCTAATATACATGCATTAGTAAGTGCATGATAGCAAATTACATACTGTACTGAAAATTACTCTGGTTTTAAATCCCAAGCCCCTAAATACTAAGAAAGAAGAAACAAAACAGGCTCACAATCTGTAAATCATCCACTTATACCCTGGCACTGAGCAGTTCAGTAAACAATTTCCTGTGGACTATGAACTGCCCTACAACCACATTTACAATTAGTGACAGTGTTAGCTTAAAGTGGAAGTAACAAGGGTGAGACAAAGCAGAAGAGTTGCATTGCTTAACTTTAAATAGAGGAATTCATAGGTATATCATACTTATCATTCCAAAGGACCAGGAGGGATCATACTTACTCCAGAAGTTCAGGCACTTATGGGACAAAACAAAATCCCTAGCCCTTGGCAGAATTATTGGGGGTGGACAACGGAACAACATAAGCCAAGAGCACCGCAGCACACCCCTCTCTGAAAGGGACTATGGTATCAGTGTACACAGGGCCTGTGGTAATGCTTTTGTTGAAAGGTCAACAAAACAACATGCAGAGTCATCAATTAAACCTGGACAGATGAAAGGTTGCATTGATCCAACAAGAAATTTCCCTGGGAACCCAGGTAATTTATATATTTTCAAAACGTCTTAAATATCTCCGGCAACTCGGAAGACTGACTCTGCAAAAGTTAAAGCTTTTTAAAATGAGCCTTCATGCCAAGAAGGCTGCGGGGCCTCCCCACAAGGACAGCCTTTCCCATCGAGCAGAAAGGGACAGTAATCTGCATTTACACTCCTCTGGGCATTCTGAAGGATTCCCAAGAAGGGGCTATTCCAGAAGTTTATCTTAAAGCAACATTTCTCTGGAAAGGTGGGAATCCACAACTTATTTCTGCAGCTGTCCCCAGACAAATTGTTTATTAAACCATGAGAGCAGTAAGAGTGCTCCCTCTAAATCTAAAAGCAGCTGTGCAGTGGGATGCAGTGGGAAACCTTCAGCTGGCAGTATTTAGAAGGGTCTGAGTGTGACTGTCTCTAGGTGCTTGGAATACAGACTGTGACCAGGGAAGGACAGACAATCCATTACATATGACACTAATCCTTTCAATCTTAAGTAGCCTAGCTGAACTACAGTTCCCAAAATAACATCCATTTTATTTTGTGATCTGCTAGACTTTCGTAATCTCTTCCAAAACCCTTCCTTTCCTCAGAATACTAGCTTAGCCTAGGCATGGTTTTAGAAGTGCTAACTGTATTTATAAAGGGGTTAAATTACCCTGTAATACACTAATCTAAAAGCTTTTTAGTTTTTCTAGCTGCCACTTAACATGATTAGCAACAGATGCTCTTACTACTCATACAGACAGAGTCCCCTGCTCAGCCACTGTCAGACCATTTACCTCCAGCTTCTGTGCTCTCTCTTTACTGAGAGGCTCCAGCAGAAAGCTCAGGTTATTGTCATCTGCTAGGGAGCGAAGATCAAAGTAGTATTTGGCGTAAACACTGGCAGGAACATTGATATTAAACTGCAGTAGCTCCAAGAAGTGTCTTTCCATCTCGTTCCTAGGAGGCGCAAGGGACAGAAGACAAAGGAAAAAAAGATTGTTTTAGCTGGCTGAAAACACTGAAGAGACCTCAAGCTTGTTTTAAAACCAGCAACTTTGAAACAGGTCACTGAGAGCTCTGCATTATTAGTTTCGAGAGACAGGTCATTCCCTGGTGCTCAAAACAAGGTGCAGCTTTTGAGTCCTGGCACCTCTGGCTCGGAGAGGAAGGCAGTGCCCTGTCGTGCACTCGCTCGGCTGAGCGGGGAGGTTCATTCTTCGGAGTTCCATTAGTGCAGCTGTACAATTCATGCGCCATTCTCACTCTCATACGGCCCCACACTATAGTGATCAGATGAAAGGAATGATGTATGCTGTTTATTAGCTCTGAAGAACTTGCAGACATTTTCACCAGGCTGATAACAGGAAGGGGGTTTATTGAAGTAGAGGCGGACTAACAAAAGGAGTAGGCAGATCACCACGGCAACAAATGGATCTATGAAGAGCTGCTGCTATTATCTCACAGAAAAAAGCCTCTTGAAGCAACATGGATTCATCTCCAATAAATAAATAAATAAGCAGCATTAGGTGGGAGAAGGAATTTTCTCTTCAATAGCATTAGGCAGGATAACAAAGTACTATGTCAAAGGGCACTGTCCAGTTTTTACTCTCTTGTCTGTTTTCACTGGGCAAAATACTTGGAGGAAAGCGTGGAGAGTGCCATGACATGAAAAAAGCTGCTTCAGCTACTGTACTGTGGTCAGCTAAAGCAGAGATATTCTACAGAGGAAAAACAATGTTTTACAAATTAACCTAAAAAGAAACTGGTGGTACCCAAACCGAGCAATTCAATTCAGCAACTCAACAGTAGTTCCTACAGGTAGCAGATCTATTCCCAACAGAATTTAGCAGCTGTACAGGCCAACTGTGAATACACCAGAAGATGAGTTGCACCAAGTCAGTGCCAAGGTTGTTACTGCTTTTTTGGGAGCTTTTAAAATGGATGCTTTACCTATCAGTGCGGCGGCAAATAAATCAAGGAATCATCTGTGTTGTCCTGTATTGGGTGGTGGGTCTCAATATGAATAGCAGCTTTGTGCTTCTTTCTAGCATAGCAGACTTGAGTATCATTGAACCTAGTGCCAAAATTAATTTCCTGTTCATATGGTCATAAGCCTATAGAGATGTAAATCAGATAATGTTTTGATGATCAGCTGATCAGAGCTTGATTTACCCTGTGAGTAAATGCTCTTCACTGCCCCTTTTGTACTCACTAGGCTAATACATTTTAATTCTGTAAAAATACAATTCTTCATTGGATTAACAAGTCTATTAACAGTGGTTTAAAACCTGGGAAAGGATAATGCCCATGTTTTTTCTGTGCCTTATTTACAAATATATGTAGCCTAAAGAATGAACAGCATGTGTCCCCTTACAAACAATCATGGCAAGATTAGCAGCTGTACAGTTAATTTTTCAGCAATTATGGATTTGCTCTCATCAAAGCAAACAAGTTCTGACAAAGGATGACTTCCAAATATCAACTGAATTTCCTTTGATTTTTTTCCCATTAGAAATAAGTAAAACAAACCAAAAGACCCATCTCCCAAAACCCAAAAGAAAAATGTCTTTCATTAAAAAACCCCACCTTTGCCTTGGTCAAATAGAAAAGGACTTTTGATAGAAAAAGTAAGATGAACGCTTCAGCTGTGTTGAGTAGGATGAGGCAAAGGCAAATGACCACATGTGGCAGTGGCCTGGATCTCGTATCCCTTCACAACCTGAGAGCCCCCAGCTCCTGCCCTAACAAAGCTGTTGGGGGGGCTGCCAGCACAACTCCGAGCAGTGGGGAGAGGGTTTGGTGGGGAGGAGGTGCACCTACGCTGCCTTCAGAAGGGGTGCCTGGCTTGTAAGCACACACACACACAGAGACACATTTGCAAACTGGGTGAACTAAATCAGATATAAAACCTTTTGCCAGTTCCAGAGTGGTGTAGCCCCTGTGCTTGGCTTGCAGTGGTTCAACAAGAGTGTGTGTCAGGTTAGTGAGATCATTCTAGATACAGAGAGCCAAGAGGAAAATTCACAGGAGTTCACAAACAAAACTTGCCACCAGGTCTTGTAGATAGGCTGTTCCTGCACAGGAATGGCCCACCCAGGGAGCCATACCTGGTGGAGTCCTGCCAAGCAATCTTTAGCTGGGGAGCTGCTGGGATTTTGGGTGGATTCTTTGGCAGCATCACCAGCCATCTCCAACATTAGAATGCAACTGTGACTGAAATCCTTTGCCAATTTTTTTCTCTGACTAACTCTTGTTATTTGGAATAGCTAATACTCACTATCAAATGACTGGTTTAAAAAATAACTGCAACTACTAAGACTGACAATTAACTATAGTACAAATCATGAATTGAAAGCAGACTTACAAACTTAAGACAATTTTGCTGAGTATTTTAAGCAGATTTCCAAGGTCCCTATTATGGTGATGTTATCCAGCCAAGGAGTGGTGAAGTCTGCCCAGTTACAGAGCCTGGGATGAACACCCTGTGCCACTGTCCGGGAGCGGATAGTACAGTGTCTGCCCATACCTAAATTCAAAGGTCTAAGTCATCTCAAATGAGATGGGATTACAAAAATCCCATCTTCAAATTGGAGGGAAAAAATATGCCTAAATTCCATCTATTTTCCTTACCTCCATCACTGCTTTGAAAATGCAAGTACCGACAATTTCAGGAGACCCAGCATCGGCAATAGAGAATAAATATCCTGCTTGTTACAGATATTTTCAGTGCTATCAATTTGATTTGTCCCAAATAGGGCTAGAAGAGGAGACATCAAAAAGAGCAAGATGTACACTCCAGCACTCCTGGCTTTGCTGACTCCACTTCAGCCATCTCAGAGTTATTTGCAGCAACGCTTCAAGTACGTTCCTCAGAGAGACGAGCACTCGGGGCCAGGTTGAGTGAAGATGTACATTGTATAAAATCACTAATTATGCTTTCCTGAAAGCAGGGCTGGCACAGCCCTGAATTTGAGACAAAGAACTTCCAGGCAAGGGGTATGTATAAAACAAGTAACAGGGGTTGCTGCTGCTGTCTGAGATGTGAAATAATTTGAATAATAAAAATTGTTTTGGTGCAGAAAACTCCCTTATTTTGAGAAATACAGCCCCCCACCTAAAAGGAAGAAAACTAGATATTCCTCCTCCTAAAGAGTCCCAAATGAATAATTACTTGCTGTATTTTAAACATTAGTTTGGGCTGAATCCAGGGAAGAGAGCTTGGGGCATGAACACTGCCCCACCACACAGGCAGCCTCCCCGTGCTGTGTGCCAGCTCAGTCTGCTCCTGTGCTAGAACTGGCTGTCACTGCATAGGCCTGGACACGTGCTCAGGGCACAGCACTGGGATTAAACTCAAACACACACAAAGCTGTCATGAAAGCAAGGCCAGAAAGCCTGGTGTTTTAAGCTGGCCTTGTATCATTTCTACCACTGTGATAAGAGAAATAGGAGAATAAGTTGGCAAATAGAATTAAAACAATAATGTTGACGTTTCAAAGCTCTGAGATAGAACTTTGTGAGAAGGAATTTAACAGAAAACCTAATGGGCCAACTGCATTCCACATAAACACACCTTGAGCCCATCGTATGAGCCTGGAGCCATGAGGATGAACATCTTCCCATACTGCCAAATCTGGCTTAAAGCTGAGTGCAGCAAGAAAAGACAGCAGATGCAAAATTTCTGAAAAACTGGAATTGACATCTAAGACAAAAATACATCCAAGGAACAGCCTTACAAAACAAGCAGTAATAAGACTGAGGACTTTGTTTTCAGCCCTGTAGGCATGTCTAAGAACCCACCCAGAGAGGATAAGCAGTAGCTGTGTGTAACACAGGCAGCCATAGCTACCCACACAAACAACACCTGCCTGCCAGCAGCAGCACTAGGAATTCAGACCTTGAGATGTTTAGGCCTTAGCTGGATACACAAGCAGACATGAAAGTCACAAGTTATGGTTTACCTTCCAATTCTTTAAATTTTAAAACAGAAAAGGCAGGGCGACAAATTTAGTTCACTTTTTTTCCTTCTTAAAAACCCTTCTGACTATAAATTGGGCAGTTTAGTTCCATGGCTCGTCACTGAGAGAAAGAAGGTAAAGAAAACTAACTTCGAAGTCACTCACGCAAGTCACTGAAATTATTAATACAGATTTGTCTCAAAGTAGGGTAATTATCCAAAGTTTCTAGAGGTAAAAAAGGGAACGAGGCCAGACACCAAATATACACCATATACATGTATCATAGCAACGAAGAGATTTTTTTTCAGCATGTTTACAAGGACTGCTGTTTAAAAAAACCACAAACAAACAAGAAAAAAATCACACAAAAAAAATCCCCAAAACCCCACCACTGTAGATTACCCAAACCTTGCAACTTACATGTCCTCAACAGTAATATCCTTCAGTATTTGGCAATAATCCACATTCCACACAGCTTGATCATCCCAGACTTTAGAAGCCAGCAGAATAGCTCCTAGGACTATCCTCTTCCAGTTACTAGGGCATATGTCAATCTCTGCATAGGTTAAAAGCCTTTCCAAATAAACCTATAGAAAGAAGGAAAAAAACTGAACAACAAAACCCCACAATTGTATGTGTGTAATTAAGACCTGGAGCAGAGTTGAGCAGCAAACATGCCAGTCCAATATGACTATTTGTTACTTGTTAAGTGTGTCAAAATAAGTATTAGTGATTACTACTTACACTTAAGAATCCGAATTTTCAGGAGTTACAGGTTCCATTTTTTACTATCCCAGGAGAGCTGGACCACCAGGGTACACAGTAGCCAGTGAGGTGTTATTCTGAGCAATGAGCACTGCTCCTTCAGGGAGACACTGCTCCAGCCCTGTCACCGTCACACATCACCGGCACGTTCTCATTAGGGCCTACCTGGGATACCAAATCACTCAACATCACATTAGCCTTTCATCATGGTTAAGGTTCAGCACTTGTAGCTTAACAGGAAGTGCTAAAACCTGCACTTTGATCTCTTGTGATGGGACAAAGATGTGTTAATCGCTGTCTTTCCACGATGAAAGGCCTTTAGTGCTATTTCTGTTTTACCCTGTATTGAACACACTTCAGTCCCTTCATCTCCATCACCAACTGCTTAGGCAGTGAGACATACTCAAGTCCAAAGATGTGCCTTGGTCTTTTACTCGTTCCACCCATGAAATCTCAAACCAGCTCTAGGATGCTGAATCTCTCCCTTCCTTGAAAGTTCTCTACTAATCACACTCCTATAATGATCCATGTACTAAGTAATTTGCACTTTCAAATTTGAATATAAATTGGTTTTAATTATCTATTTCCTCACCTAAATCCAAGTTGCTAATGTAGCTCCACCTATTAAGGTCTAAGGGAAGGATTAATCTTTGTCACTGAGGTCTGCCCATGCTTTCTTCCCATCTTTGGCTTGTAGCCTTGAAATAGCCTAAAGGTGTTCCTATAATAACAGGGCCATCTAGTGGTAAAATCCACTTTAAAAACTAACTCCGTTTTTTGTAAACACTTCAGCTAGTTTGCCCAGGGTTAGCTGTCATCTTGTTCTGTCAAAATTGCTTGCCTATCTTTGAAAAAGCAAAAACCTCCAACTAATTTCAGAGTTTCAATAGCTCTTAAATATCCAGCCTTTTTAATTACTCATTTCCTTATTAGAGTCCTTCAAGCTAAGTTTGCTTAATTGCTATATTGTCTTTTGGTGACAGTTCTGTTCTCCTTTCACACTGTTTTTCAGAAAGAAGCCACAATGAAGACTAAAGTTTAGTCTAAACAAAGTGCAGTTTGAGAGACTGTCTAAAGTAGCAATTATAGATGTTGCAGTTTTTAAATTTCCTTTCATATACATATATGCATATATTTATACAAATAAAAAATCAGTATCATTGACAAATTTTAAAATCCATCATGCTTTCTGAAATCAAACAACAAACTGTAATGAGATTATTATCTTAATACTGTTCTTAAATTCTAAGTACCTCCATGTCACCTGGGGAAAAAAGTTATGGCCTCTTTGGCTTAATTTACAAAAAGTTTGGTAGAGAGGTGGCAATGACTGAAGGACATAATAATGAGAAAGCTCCTCTCCTAGAGTTCCTATAGGATTGACTCTTGATTCCTTAAGGCAGTATTACTTGTTGTGGTTAATATGAACTCAAAACTCACACTTCCCCTCCACACAACTGAAATAAAATATGTCTTTGTGTATGATCTCATCACACCCCACTGTTTACAGCATTCCCAGTGTTCTGCTCTTCTCAAGCTTCTTCAGTGAGTTATGTATTATGAAACAAACAGGGTTTTATTGGACAAGTAATTAAGCATTACATATTTATATACAGAAAAGGGAATTGCCCTTTTACTTAATCACTTCTGTGGCTACTTAGAAATCTCTAATGAACTCACTTGCACTGTGCCTTCATTAATAGGGTCTCATGAGATACTCTTAACTATTTAAATGTCAGTTCAGGCCAGTTCTCTTAATGAGGAGAGGGGAAAGCCCTCCAAAAGCTCGAGTTTCAGCACTCTGGTGCCTCTTACCAGTGTCACTATTGCACATTCCGCTGTCAGCTGTGCCGCGCTGAAGAGCGTCCGAACAAACCGGTAGATGTGCTTGTGGTCAGGGTCATGCTTGTAGTAGTCATCTGGGACTTCTTCCCGCTGAAAGAAAGTTCTTGGAGTTACTGAAAATCTGTCTAACTTAACACTGACTAAAGAACAGGTTGTTTCTTCTCACCGAGGTGTCTACACCCATTTTCTGTCACAGAGTCAGAACAGAATTATGCACTGAAAGAAGCAGCCTTGCAATATGGCAAACATTCCAAACAAAACTCAGTCGCTTTAGCTGGTATCTCTCTTCTGAACACTTGTTTGATTTGATCTGTAGGACTAGCAGGAAAGAGCATGAACCACCATCATCATTGCAGGTGCTAGCTATTGTCCATGGAACATTTTACAGACTGAAAGAGACGTAAAAAAAAAAAAGTTTGTCCCTGCAAGAAAATCACAGGTATATACACACCAGGGAAACAATGGCCCTTCGAAATGCAAAATTAACAGACTTCACAAGATTCCTCTTCCAGCGGAGGAAGTGCTGAAGAACATGTGGCAATAATTCTGTCACAGGCAGAACTAGAAGGTAATTTACAGTGTTTTCATAGGATGCGTTCTTGAGAGATTTCAGAAAGACAACAAAGCTGATGAACAACTAGATTTAACTCTGACACAATGCTAAACTGTTTCTAAACACAGGGGAGAAGAAAAGCTCAGAAATAAACAGTCTGTAAAAGCAATCCTAAAGTAAGTGTTTAAGAGACATTTCTAATATTCAGCACTTTTTCTAGAGGGATGAAACTTAAAGAGCTCCAACTCTGCACACTGGTTCTGCAAGACTGATACTGAACAGATTTCTGTCTACAGTCCAAGTTAGACCTACAGTATGGTAAAGACAGCTGCTGAGAACAGCATACCTGCTTGACACTAAGCTAGCAGTTGTAAGGTAAGCAAAGCAGCAAGTGTTTTCCTGTGTTTTTGTAGTTTAAAATAGCCAGGGAGCATTGTCAAGTAAAATGCAGAGGTAAGTTAACTTTGTACTGTCCACACAGCCTTCTAATACACCACTAACCAACGGAGGTTATCTCTGCAAGGGGGACATGCAACATTAGGAATAGCATGAGCAGGAACGCTCATCGTTCCTGTGCTACACATGGTACAAAAGCACATCTGGAAGCACATTTTTGCCGACTGGATGTCCTGAGGTAACCCAGAGCGTTACTGTATTCCCCATCTATCTGTGCCCAAAAGCCATCACTGTCTCTTTAGGACCCTGCTGTGGGAAGCTGGGGATGGGTGGGTGCTATCCCAGGTGCTTTTAAACTCAACACTGGCAGGCAGCTGGGCCCTGCTGCTGTGTGGTCTTGGCTTTGCCGGCTGCTTGGTCTTGCCTTAAGCACAGGCTTTGCCCTTTTTGGGTTCTCTTTTTGGGTTTCTCTTCCTGGTCTCAGAGAGGCTGCAGTTAGTGGCTTTCTCACCTTGGGAAGGGTATTTCTGGCATTTCGGGTCTCTCCTTG
>QWTY01032384.1:576-10740 GCA_008033365.1 Pseudorectes ferrugineus | reverse complement strand
TTTGGGGTTTTTTGTTGGATTTTTATTGTTGTTGTTTTTTGGGTTTTGGTTTTTTTTTTGTACTGTGGTGCTTAGGAAAAAAATTGAGGTATTTAAGAGATGATTCACGTAAACTACATCTTATTAATGTATCTTGAGGATTTACTCAGCAAGAAATCAAGCATTGCAGACTGTCATTCCTTTTTTATCACTCCTACTTGTTTGAAGGTTGCCATTAAATTTTCCTGCTCAAGCTGCGTATTTGTTTGCCAGTGGTTCTCTGTGTGCTGTGCTTGGTGCATACACCTCTAACTTACCTCTGTACTTGAAATTCACCCAGCAAGAACTTCTTTCCAGTGCTTTCTATTTTTAGCCCAATTTTCCATCTGCCCTGTCAAGCTGAGTGGTTGTATAAACAATGATATGTTTTCCCAGCTTGGCTTTGATTCTCAATTAAAACACAAATACAAGGCAAAAAGGATGCTTACTCATTTTTATGTATCCTGAATGTTCATACACTCAAAGTATAAATTTTCTGTACAGTTCCCTGCAAGTAGGCAAATATAAAATATCAGTTCCTGTGGTTTCTGAAGGAGCATAACTTCATAAATCTGAAATTTGCTTGTAGAGTGAAGATCTTGATAAAGGTTGGAAAGACTAGCCAACCAATATATGTATGCTTTTCCTCTTGTCCCCCTCTAATGTTTCTATAGGAAGAAAGATCCAGGGGAGTGGCAGAATTGCTAAAACCTGCAATGGATTACTTATTTTAGCATTTTAAAAGTTTTTATTTTACTCTGTGTGCTCTTAAAAGGGAGATATTTTTAAGAGAACTATAAATATTACATTATGTTTTTGCTACTTTTCCTACTGTCCTTGGCTGTTTGAAAATACAAAGCAAAATGAAAATGTAAGAAGAATTCAAGCATGAAAGTGTGCCTGCTTTTTCTGTTTGGCAAGTTAAGGCCAAACATCATTATCTCCTTGGTTGCTTTTGAATATTGCACATATTCTTAATAGCTCATGAGTTATAAATTTTTGAGGTTTTGATCCTCTGTTCACGTCAGGAGTCTGAGCTGGAAACCACTTGAGAAAATTGAACTTCAGAGTCAGTGGGTGGGAAAGGTGGTGCTGTGAGGACCGCACAGAGCATCGAAAGGGCTGTTTGAGAGGTGACCACGACTGCCAGGACTGCCAGTCACCATCACAAATACTGATAACAACAACAACACCTCTGTGTTATCAACACTGTTTCCAGCACAAACCCAAAACGCAGCCCCACAGTAGATATTATGAAAAAATTAACTCTATCCCAGGCAAAACCAGCACATAAATGAACACAAATATCTTTAAAAATAAAAGTACAGATAGGAAAATATTTCTTACAGCTATAATCAGTCTCACCATTGTAATATTTTATCAGAGTATTAGATTATATATTACCTAGGAAAAAACAAACCTTGTCAGCTCAGCTTTCATTTTAGGCTTCAGAGCTCCCCTTGTCTGTAGGAAGGACAAAAAAAAGTGCAAAAGTATTAAGTAAACTAAAATCATAACACAGAATCATTTAATTCCTCTCATCTTCAAGGCGTTGTTGGCTGGAGGGAAAAGGTACAATTCAAGGCAGGGTATTCATTAAAGCTTATGGCAATGATCAGTGAAATACGTGTAAGCAGGAGTAGTCACCTGAATGGTGTTCTCTTTAAATATGTAGAAGAGGATAAACCTATTATTTCTTCCTTTTTTTAACGTTTTTATTATTCTGCTATGAAAACTCACTTTGTTTGTGAGAAAAAAAAAAGTTAGGCTTTAAAGACTCCCCTTTAAGCACTTTCTAAGCTCAAAATTTAAGTAAAAAAAGGGTGGGAAAGCAGTTTGTGTAGTGCTAGTAAATCAGAGGACTAGAATATAGTGCAAAATTATACTAAAAAATACATTTATGGTATTAACAAGGGATTTAAAAAATCTCTTACAATAGCCATTTAAAAAATAATTGCTTTCCATTACATACAGGTACTTAGCTCTCCTTGCTATGTCACCCTCTAGTGTGAAAGTCACATGAATAACACTTTATTTTAAACTTTCAAAATAATAACAGTCGCTAGAAAGCTCTCTTCTACCATCCTGCATCTGATGGGCATTAGAGGAACTTTATTCTATAGAGCCTTATGGCTTCTAGCTCTAATTGTTGAACGAGACTAGACTACGAACCTTTAGGTTTCTTAAAACAGATTTTTTAGATTTAATGAAGTAGATCGATACACCAATCAAAATTTTATTGGGCTATTTTATGTACATGTTGGTAAGTTTATTTTGCTTTATTAGGCTGCAGTATGGTGTTTCTATATTAATATGTGTGCAAACATTTCTAGATGCTGCTCTAGGATATTGCCATCTCCAGGCCACCTAAAGCTTGAAAGTATTAGCTCTTTTTTCAAAAATCATCAGAAAAGGAGGATGCAGATCTGTAGTGATGCACTTATGTAGTGAGTTTCATATGATTTTAGTATTTGGTTGAATTTTGGAGATGGAAGGACAGGTTATTTTTATAAAATTCTTTTAGGATTGATTACTGAGAACATCTTATGTGTTTATTTTTACATTCCTAAAACAGTTGCTGTAATTTCAGACACTCTGCATTTTGATTCTTAATAGTCTGTAATAAAGCATTAGACAAGATATTGTTTACAGTGTAAAAACAGTACAGAATGGATTATGGAAGTCTGCATGTGTCCCATTGTTAGAATCTGTTATATGGAATATGAATAACAGAGATTTGTTTTGTAAATGTCATGAGGTAAATAAGATAAACAGAAAGGATAGTTTTGACATTCCTCCTTTCTGATTTGTGCTCTATGTTATGTTCTTTATGTATAAAAATAATTTGTGCGATTATGGCAATAATGTGGTCATTTGGAGGCTTACAGACCATTAATGAAGCAAAGTGTGAAAAGTTCTGTTCGATTCACCTGGAACAAATGCTGATTGCATGTTTTTAGTAAGATAACCTTTTAAAAAAAGTTTTGAATGCAAGAGAAATTGCTCTAGAAGCCAATTTAGTTACAAATCCTGAAGTAAAATAATGAATCTTATCTAATTTCTTCAGCTGAAATAACTAATCTTACAGGAAGAGATTTTATTGAATAATTTCTAGCATGTTAAATGTAGAAGAAATTTCTGGTTTTCCCAAACCATGTGATGTAAACAATGGCCCAAATCCTTAAAAAATTAAGCAAATGAACCAAGCAGATCCATATGTTTACATCACTGGTTGATTTGTGTTAAAGAGGCATAGGCTAGAGGACAACAACATAATTATATGCACATTACTTATTTCCTACATTTGCTTTATATAAAACCACCAGAAAAAAAATCTTGGCAGTTTTTCCATTTCCTTTTTGAAAGCAACTTTGGAAGCACTATGTGTACATTTCGTGGTGCCATTCACCATTTCTTCATTTTATCCTACATTACACAGAATTGGTGTATCTCAAACTGGTCAGGCACAACCTAATACATTCCACAGTGAACTCTGTCACACTGGAAAAAACCTAGGAAGCAAACACCAACAATAAAAAGGTGTTTGTGATCATCCATGGCTGAGGTCCTCCTGTGTGGTCTCGTAAAGGAATATTACCTAGGTAGAGGGGAAAAGGGAATGTCTCAGTGGCAGAAAAAAAAAAAAGAATTTTCAGATGATTCTGGCATTCAATACCCTTTCTGTTTCCTCACATGCTGTTTTCCTCCCAACTGCATTTTTCTCTTCATATGTAGATAATAGTGTACTAAAAGCAACATTTAGACCAGGATCTGCTCTATAGGTCTTTGTGCTTTGCTTTTCCTTTCAAATTCTGATTTCATTATTATTACAGTCCATTTCATAATAGATTTAAGTTAATTACCACAATTTTCCTGTGCCAGAATTTGAAGAAAAGAAAATGGAGTAATAAATTAAAACTCTAATGGAAATTCTCCATCACCTGCAAATATGGGTATTAGAGTGACGTTACAAGTAATGAAACTATCTTTGAAATAATAAGATAAAAACCAAAACCTAGATGATAAAATTGACTTAATATTGAATCATCTGTCATTGGTGTACTGATAGAAGAAGGAGGATTTATTGATTGTTTTTAATGCATACAAAGACACTGTTATATTGAATTTGAATATGTTAGATTTGATGAAAATGTTGAAGAAGTTCTGTCCTAGAAAGTGACATTACTTTCACTTAGTAGAGATAATCAAATAGTTACCAGAACTTTTACCGTGCTTTTGAGATTGTGTGCCAAAGGACTGTATTGATAAAGGTACATTTCTAACTTTTCACTGAGATTTAGATTACCAATAAAATATGTATTCCAAGATCTAGGGCAAACTCGGAGTATCTGAATACATATCATGGATTTGAAGCTATGGATATGAAGGCATTTGAGGCCAG
The DNA here is from genome assembly GCA_008033365.1 of Pseudorectes ferrugineus. Taxonomy (NCBI): domain Eukaryota; kingdom Metazoa; phylum Chordata; class Aves; order Passeriformes; genus Pseudorectes; species Pseudorectes ferrugineus. The sequence goes on along the minus strand of QWTY01032384.1, from coordinate 6,320 downwards.
GTGTACATTAAACTCAGTAAGCAACCTGTAGATTCGTTTTTTAAATAGAGTTCATTCTTTAAAGTTAGTTTATTTGTGAGGAGATTTTATTCTGCTGAGTCATCTGACCTCGGAGAAGAACAGCTGTTGATTTTCCCAACCCAAAGCTATTTCACTGCAACAGCTAAATTGCTGGCACAGGTTTGAGGGTGGACAATTCAGGATGTAAATGGAATATGAAATAGTGCATTTTCTTGACTGTCTCTCACGAATTTATTTCTTCAAGTTAAATAACCTTCCTCCCACAGGCATACAGATACAAACATGGACCTGATTTAACTCAGTATCTAATCATAAGCAAAAGGCATTGCTGGTTCCCATGGCAACTGCAGTTCAGTATATTCATTAACCTTTTTCTCATCAGTAGTCCTCTTATTATTCAGCACAAAAAACTTCTTGTCATATCAATAAGAACTCTAATATTTATAGGTCTTAATACTTTTCTTCTATCCAATCTAAGAAATATTACTTTTCAGAAGTCCACTTGTTCACTATAAAATTTAATTTCAGTGTAAGAATTATTGGGACTGTTCTTGAGCATTACTTTTGTATGCTGCACACAGCAAAAGGTTCTTTTTCCATCTATTTTGACAGGCTCAACTCTTCAGAGTATTTGTCTCTCTAATAGGAGATGTTGATTCCACTGGCATTTCTGGCACAAACCTAAAACACAAGAGAGCCAGCATGTCTGTTCTTGTCTCAGAAACATAAAATTTATTGTAGAGGGAGAAAAGAGCTACAAATATTCTCTTTGATATTAAAAAAAAAAAAAAGCTTTTCTAATGAAAAAGGAACTGATAACACAAGTTGCAATCCTTCCCTGTACCACCATGTAGGGTCTGAGCTCGAACTACAGAAGATATTTGCCTTTCACATGTCTTTATTCTGCTGTTTGTAGAGCAAAGGTGGGACTGTATTTCCCTGGTTTAATGTGTTGCAAGGTTTGAAGTATTAGGTGTCTATGACTCCATTACCAGAGCATGAGAGTATTACACACTTTGAATGGGTTTTTTCTCCAGTATTTTAGATGTAGACATATATTCTCTCTGTGTATATATATAGCGCAGTAATTTTTTATAGCTTTTCTGCACCTATCCATAAACTACTGATAACTCAAGCAAAGATAGAAGTTATCAGGAGTAAACCAACAAAATAATAGGTCTGCATTTGTATTTTAAAAACGTTGTGGATCAGAGAACACATATTGTGAAACAATTCCATCATTTGATCTGAGACAGGGAGTTCTGTATAAAATGTAGCTCAGACATAGCGAACAATGAGAAACACAAAATACAAAGTGACGTCAGTTTTAAAAAAATACAAATGAAGGATTTTTCTGGCCTTTCTGTAACTTTAAAAAAATGTAAGGGCAGCACAGACTTTCATAGATTTTTTTTTTTTTTTGAGGAATTCAAACCTCATTAATATTTCATCCTGTAAAAGCAAAGTGCAAAACTTGTTTGAGATTTTAATTACTGTAATTATAATTTAAAAAGAAGGATAGGTAATATTCACTTCATTCAGAAATTCCATGGATATGAATTAGGCAATAGACATGCAAACAAGCATAAAGACATTGTAAATGGTTGTGGTTTCTGTTGGTGGAAGAAGCATCTAGGAAGCATCTGTTTCAGGCATTTGTGTCAAATGGCCTTCCAACTGGTCTATGAAATCACTACTACATTATGTAGTAGTGGAAATATCTAGTCTACAACCCACTATTCATTAAATCTACTGATTATGCCCAACTAATACATTTTCCTCTGAAGCTTTTCCCTTTCACAGTACACAGAATTCTCCTACTAAATGATTAAACCTAAGTCCTTTATTTCTGCATGTTAGCCTGTGCTATCATTGCATATAAAACCAAGTGTCTCAATAAATTTATATTTGTTGTTGTTATCCTAGGAGAAAAGTCAACTTGTACTTGGTAAATTCCTGAGCAATTTTCTCTTCTCTCATAAATTTCTGCAGCATTTCTCCTTTTTTTTTTCCCTGTTATAATGGGAATATTGATAGTTAACTGAGGAAACCTTTCCTTCCAAATATTACTGAAGTTTCATAAAACTAACTTCAATATAGCCTCAGGCATCTTTGGGTCTAAAAAGTTAAAATAAAAATAAACATGAACATGTTTTTGAGTTTCAGTAAACAACAGTCTCTTAGGAAGAGGAGGAGAAGGACAAGAGATGGAGACTAACCTTTAAATTCAGAAAATATGCTATATATTTATGCAACACTCTGTTCAGCGGCCATCCACTAGAGAAAATATTAATTGCCTAGTAAAGTTACTTGCATTCTTTAGGTAGTTTACAGATTTACTGCTGTTCCAGGGAGGCTGAGATAATGTTGACTCTGATTTTGTCCTGAGCAGGATCCTCTCAGGGTCTCTGACCAAATAAATCTGTTCTCTGTACTCAGTAGCTGCCTGACTTTGGCTGCCAGTCCTCTCTCCTGCACCTTGCACCGCGTTACTGCCTGCAGCTTATCAGCCCAAACCTCAGTGCCTGCTGCTCTGATAGGTTTGATTCCCAGCTATCTCCTATCTCAGCCTGCCTGTAGAAGTTATTATGTGATTACATGCCTGCTACATTTCCAGATTTTTATCTAATATTGTATATGCATCAGTTGTCAGGATGCAAACTGCGTGTTAAGTGAATTTTAAATCAGACTAGTCACTCCTATGCACAATAGGAGATTTTTAAAACAGATTACACAGTTGTTGTGAAATGTAAGATGCGTAAAAAAATTCTATCTAAATGAAAATCATTCTTTATTTATTTTAACCCCTCCCTCCCCCATATTTTTTCTGGAAGGAAACACTTTTCCATGAATGTCTCAGCTCATGCAAGAAAATGTTTATTCCTTATATTTAGTCATAAGTTCCCATATTTCAGCTCACGTTTTTGACTCTCATCCTATTTCTGTGCACCTCTGAAAAGGATCTGCATCTATTTTCCCTGTATCCTCTGGTCAGAAATTGGTAAGGAAGGTCTGCCTGAGATTTCTCCTCTTACGGCTGAAGAGGCCCAACTTCCTCAGCCTGGAATTATCCAGGTTTAATGAATCAATCAAAAATTCTTCTGAGCTGACTTGGCGGTTTTAGGCTTGGAGAGCCTTCAACCACACATTTTGTGTCACACACCTCTTAGATCATATTCTTTATGTTATTCTGAATAATTTAAAGGGGAAGAAGTATGACTATGATCTAAAAGATGGAGAAAGGGGAAACAAAACATTGATAGTTCTTCATCTCCGTTTATTAAATTCTAGAGTTCCTAGAGGAGGCACTGAGGGGAGAATACACCTCATGTATGTCTAGCTTAGCAAAGTTTATTCTTCTAGGTGTCAGTGCAAGATCAGTGGTTGATACTGATTTACAGCTCTGGATCTATTTCAAGGAAGTTTTAAATTGTACATTTTGTTTCAAAATGTAGATTGTCATTCAAGAATACAAATAATTTTTGGACTCCAGATGTTTGCATCTTCAAATGTGTTCCACAAATCAAGCTAGTTACTTGAATAGTTACGCATTGATACAGGAAAGAAAGCATTGAATTCCAGCTTTATGTCACTTTTACATGTATTGTTCAATAACTTTTTTCATGTTCTTTTTAAATTTCCTTTTAAATAATTCAAAATCAGTTATCTTTGGAATCAGCCTGACTCAAGGAAGTGCATTAAAGTAAGAATTGTTTCTCTTCCAGGAAGAGCAGAATCCATGACAGCCAAGGGTCATTCCCAACCAACAGAAACAGCTTAAACTACACGTTCATAGACAGTTCCTGAAGACTGTATGTGCTCTGCGGCACAGGTGAAATGCACAGAAAGTAAACTTAGTTCTTTCCTTCTTTCTCTCCTCACATTATTCTTTCCTTCTTGCAAATGCCATAATTCAGTAATTGGAGCAGTTTTTCCCTGTTTGCTGCTGCCCTAAAGATCTGTGTATCCAGGAAGAGAAATGTTATGGGAACAAACTCCTAGCTATAGTCAGTGATCCTTCTGCTGTTTAATAACTTATGTTTTGCATCTGAATTTCCTTTAATTTCTTTGGGACATGTTTTTTAATGAAGGTTTAGGACATATTCAGCTACATCAAAGTTTATTTCCTGTGGGAAGTTTGATTTAAATGTAATATTTTCTTTACTTTGTTTCATACTCATAGTTTTTCTTTATACATTTTCTTGCTATATGTAAGATATATAATAAAAAAGGATTTTATTCATATGACTTCAAGTTAACATAGACCAAAATTAAAGAAAAAAACCAATTTTTGAGAGTGTTAGTGATTTTATTCAACACTTCTACATGGTTTATGAAATCAAATAATTGTAGTTTGAGTAAGTAGTCAGTCAATATGAAATTGAAATTAGTGTAAAGTTCACTGATGATGTCTGAAAATAGAATTCAATATTTAGAATGGTTTGGAATTGAACAGAAAAGAATAGAAGAAACTATTTTCAATCGGAAGGGATATTCAACAATCATCTTGTCCAACTCCCTGACCACTTCAGAGCTGACCAAAAGTTCAGCATGTTATTAAGGGCATTGTCCATATGCTTCTTTAACACTGACAGGCTTGGGATACTGAATATCTCTCCAGGAAGCCTCTTCCAGGGTTACACCACCTCTTGGTGTACAAATGTGTGCTCATGTCAGTTCTGATACATCTTTGAAGCCACGTCCTATCCCCGGGTAGCCGGGAGAAGAGCTCAACTCCTCCCTGTCCACTTCCCCTCCTCTGGAAGCTGTAGAAAGGAGCAAGGAGGTTGTCCCTCAGCCTCCTTTTCTCCAAACTAAACCAACTTGTAACCCTCAGCAGCTCCCCATGGAACCTGCCTTCCGGCCCTTTCCCCAGCCCTCCTCTGGACACATCCTCCTTAAATTCTGGGCTCCAGAGTGCTCACAACAGTCAAGGTGAGGTCACACTGGTGCTAAATACAGAACTTTATTTTGACATAAAATATTGGGCAGGAAAATAAACCAAAGTTCCAGACTAAAAATCTATAAAAATCAATTTTAACAAGCAGGTATGTTATTTGATTTTCCTCCAATTTAATACCATAAACCAATATTTTCTAATGTATTGCTTGAAAGAATATACAAAGAGTGCTCTATCAACTAGGATTTATTTTTTGAGGGAAACTGTTCATATTGATTTTTAGATGTTCTTTAGAATATATTCTAACTATAATTGTATTTTAAATCTGTTTTTAAAGAAAACTTCCCTTTAAGACAATTCTTCTTTTTTCTTTAAAAATTTGCATATTAGCTTTGAATGCAAGACATGCTTTTCATTGTTAATATTATTATTCATAATTAATTGTTGATGCTGCAAAGGCAAACTAATAAAAAAGACACCTTGAATTTTAAATTTTTTGTAAATGCAGATGAAGCCTGCAACTGAAGAATTAGGGTTATGTTCTTCCTCACTATGAAGTCTGGTAATTCCCCTTGCAGGGGGATGCTTCAATAAGGTGCTGAAGGAACTCACAGTGTTACATACAAACTGAGAGCAGATCAATCTGTTAATAATGTTTTCTTTTAAACATTTCCAGAGTACAAAAAAAGGAAGGAGGGAATATAAAATTAAAGGAATCTTTTCACCGCTCTGGTTACTGAGTATAGAACTTTGGAGTGTGTTATGAATGGATGATGTAGGTTTAAATCAGCTCCTGTCTGTTGCCCAGGCCTCTGGCAGCAGG
>QWTY01032382.1:0-17432 GCA_008033365.1 Pseudorectes ferrugineus | reverse complement strand
GAGGAAATGCAATACTATTTCAAATACGCTACTGGCAATTTCAACAAACTAGGATGCTACAGTTCTAAGCACTGAAAATCCTAAAATACCTGTGTATATTCCAGGGATTGCCAGAGTGAAGCAGCTATTTCAGGAGATCTTCCAAAAGCAGTAAGAGTTTCTAATAGCTCCGCTTTCAAAATAGGAGGAATGCTGCACTGTAGAAGTCCCAGGATGACCACTACTGGTGTCCACTGAGGGTGCTCACAAAGAGCCAAGCGAGCATTCTCACTCTACAGAGTTCAACAAAGAACGAAACTGCAGATTATTACTTGGAAGGTTTTTCATGTCTTACAATCTCTAATTCACAGTTCAGTACCAAAGGCTCTGCTTTGTACTTGAAGGTATGCAAAATGTCAAAAGAACAGCAGACAATTCCAAAGCCAACCATTTCAGTTAAACAAAAAGCTGAGTATAAAGACCTACAAGTACTAAAATCGTGCCTATCCACACAGAAAAATTACTTGGATAATAAAAGCGTCCTATAACAACCCGCTTATTTTTAGTGGACACACATTCATTGAATTAGTCTTTAAGTACTTACACTCTAGCAACTTCTTCAAGCATGGGTAGAGGGATTTTTATTAGTATTTCTATTACATACTTTCTATTTATTCCTATCTCTATATATTTCTATGAACTCACACTGCATTTGGACATTTGCTAGGAACTTGTAGCAATTTGTTTTAGTCTAAGAACAGGATCATCAGTCACATAAGCTCACCAGACGCTCTGAGAGGAACCACTGGATGGGAACAAGCTTTTAGCCTCATCAAATGGTAATTCCCTGCATCCTTAGAACAAATTTATCTTCATCCCAAATTATGATTTAATGATGCCAGGAAATATTAGTTTTAAGAGTTCCCTTTTCCCCATGCATATCCAATGCTGATATACAGCTCACACAGGATCACCCCATTATCATTACCATCAAAAATGATTTTTAAAATATTTAGTTTCACTGATCTGTCTTGTGTTTGTGTCAGCAAAACCAAGGCTATCCATCTCACTATATCACAGAACTTTTAGGCTGCAAAGTCTGGTGGGTACTTAAGAGCAGAATTCTACACTATTCAGAATTACACAGACAATTCACAATACAAAATTATTCCATGAGATTCTTATTCTCCTGGAATCCTCTTCCAGTCAATTCATTCAAAACATTTTACACTCTTGGTTTGGGGACATTTTAAATCATAACCCTGGAGGCAAGTTTCACAGCTGACCAGTTTCCTTGCCAAAATTCTACCACTTCCTTTTGAATTCAACTATTGCCTTTGTTATTTCAAACTCATAATTAAAGGCAAAGAACTTTCCTACTCCATAGTGATTTATTGCAGGCATACCTCACTTCTGAAAGACATCTTCATTACCACCACCAGAGTCAAGGAAGCAAGAAAATCAGCAATACCAGCAACACAAGAAAAGGCATCATCTCTTTCTGCTTCACCTACACCTTCATTGTTTGGTCATTACAGTTATTCCTGATGCTTCCCATACTTTTGGAATTCACTAATAAAATGATAACTGCTGGGTAAATTTTCCTTACATGCTTTTTTGGTCAAGGAGAATTTCACAGCTGAATGATGATGATTTGCAAGGAAAAAAAGTATTAACAAAGAAAACCAAATAAAAGGTTACTTACCCAATTCACTATAACAGTGGTCAGCTGTAAAAATGCAATTAATCCATCCTGTTCTTTCTGTGTGATGCCTCGGAGAGGCAGGTGACGGTACTGGACACTGTCTGCACTTGGCAAGTCTTTCCTTAAGTGCTCATGATAAAGCATCAAAGAGTGGAAGAAATGCTCCCAGGAGACAGGACTGCCACCTGCTCCTTGGATGTTTTCCGCTAGAAAAATGACAAACAGGTGATGTGACAGGATTTTCTTTTTACTCTTTCACAGGGTAAAAAGCAAGGTAGCTAAATTTAAAAGGAAAACTTTCTTATCTAAAGGAAGAAGTAAAGTTCAAAGAAAAGTTATTGTTTCCAAAATTAATCATTTAAGTTTGGGCATTTTTACTTGTTTATGGGGTTTTTTTTCAGACAGGTGCTAATGTGAAAAACTAGTACAAATAAATTTTCTGTTTTATGAATTGGAATCTTTGCAGCATTATTTGTATCTTCAAAGTAGGGGGTTTTTTTATAATTTGACCAATGCAAAATGAATGCAAAACACAGGACTGACCAGCATCTCTTACTTTGAGAAAGTGATATTATATTACATGTATCAAAAAATTCTAACTGAACAAAGTGCTTCTGAACAAAGTCAGCTCAGAAAAGTTACATTGTATATTTTGTAAATATAGCTAACTTTAAGTCATTACTCATTTTTTGTTTTATAATAAGCAACACTGACATTCTGCATTTCTTATGGTATTAAGACACGGGGTTTTTTTTTAAAAAAAGCATTATTTCACTAGGTGAATTGCTTGCTAAGGTGCTCAGTCATCTGATTACCTTATCTGTCAGGGGTTTTTTTTCAGATTACACTTTTGAGTAAAGCCTTCCAATTTCATCTTTGTACTAATAATAACATGTTAAAAGTATGAGGCCACAATTCATCTCAAATGAGTCTCTGCATGTCTTGAAAGAAAAGGAGTTGAGAAAGAGTTGAAGTGTCACTTCTCTTACCATGACTACTGCCATTGACGTTTAGCAAACTAAAGCAGTAATGAGCACACTGAGGCCCACTAGCCAGTCCCCGCAGCATTTTCAAGTATGGGATGTAAATTGTGGAAGGAAGTAGATCTCCCATTTGCCTAACAAACTTTGACAAGACAACCTAGAACAAATAAAGATCAGTGTTTAAAAAAAAAAAAAAAGGTAAATCTGAGTATTTTAGGAAAACATTAGGCAGCAAAAGTCAGAAAACAGATTCTAATGTAATCAGGGCAGGGTACACAGGTGGAATGACAACTCCAATTAAAAGAAAGTTCCTTTTTAAACTAGCCTGTTCAGTCAGACATGTTTGAAAGAGGAACTAAACAAAATAACTCATGTGACTACAAAGTATACTAACTCTCCAATTCTATATTTCTAGTGATAAAATTTACTTCAGCTCCCAAATGTTCCACAGGAGTATTATTAGCACATCTCACAATGCAAGTTAAGTGAGACCAGGAAAGAATCCACTGTGCTTGTCAGATACCTGAACAGTAACTCACACACACAGTGGCTCCTTTCAGGGTCATATTAGGCTGCTTGCAGACTGCACCTGGCCCTAATTTAAGTTGCCAGTATTCTGGGTGGGTCTGAGGATGTCTCTGATTTGTCTCGTACTAGGTTTTGCCTAGCACTGCACAGTCCTTCAAGAAGCATTGAGGGCTGACAGCACCTCAGGCATCCAAAGAGTTTTTGGAATGTCTGCTTTATCTGCTTAATTGTTTCCTCATTCTAATTTTAAGTTCTGTCTCTTATGGACTATAATTTTTGAACTTTAAATAATTAAAATATTCTTAGGATTTTTTACCCCTAAAATACTATCAACTGCAGTTAATAAAGTTTTTTTTATAGTTAAGGAATTTAACTTCTCAATTACACAAAAAAGGCATGTAGAAGTCATCAGACAAAAACCACAAGAGAACTACCAATATCCATTTAGCAACTGTAACAGATCAAACCTAAACAACATTTTCACAGAGGTTTGTTAGTACTCTTTCTTTCTAAGTTTATTGACAGCCATGAATGCCTGGCAGTAGCTCATTTTAGGGCAAGCAACAACAACCATGCCATGCAGAGCAGGACACATGCAGGTAAGTCACTGAAAAAGGGTAAGGTCCTCTTAGAGGCTATCAGTAATAAGGATACCAAAAATTTTGTTGCCTGAGGGTTTTTTGTTACTTAGTTTCAAGTTACTAGTAGTTACTCAAGAAAATCTAGATAACCTGGCGCTGAGGGGGTCGCTGGTGAGCTACCCCAAGGTAGGACCCCATGATGGTGGATGTCTGCAGGGGCTCCGACGGACACCAGTACTCATGAGCAAGTTCCAGATTAAAGGGGTCTTTCCTATACAACTCGGCAATCTGTCAGGAAAAGGAAGGTGTTAGGAAAGTATCATCTCCAGGAAGAAAAAACAATTACTTCAACAATAAGCACTGCTTCTAGATTAGCTAAACACATCTGAGAGGCAAAGCATCCCAGGGCTGGTGTTCTAGTTCTTAAAACCTTCTGAAAATGACAGCTTCTAAATAACAGTATTGGAACTAGTGACAGCCAGCGAAATTCAAAATGCACATATCAGTGAAAATTTAGTAACTTTCTATTTAATTATTATGGATTAAATCATTGCTAAGAAAGCAGTGTCGTTTCTCCTTAAGTAACAACATGCCTACCTTCATATATTAATTTTGCAAGTTAGCCAGTGAACATACAAATTTCTCAGAGTAAATTTTTAGTTCTAGTTCTTCATTTAAGTTTACTATATCTCTCTGAGCTGCTTAAGAAAGCATTTCACTACAGATTTTCCTGCTAATGTCCTATAACCTAAGGGAGTATCTTTGGAAAAGACTAGTAATACAAGCTTTTAAGTTATCAGAAAATATAAAACACCTCAGTTCAATATGAAAATCTGTTTTCCAATATGGATTTTTTGGAAAGTGCAGTTAAATAACCTTAATAGCTAGTATTTAAACAAATATAATTATTTTTATTTCAATTTTATTTTGTTTTTATTTTCTTTATTAAAAATATGAAAGAAAATCTTTCTTTTAAATGTACACTTATTGTCAAAACGCTACTGAAATCAGGGAATTTGTAATTCCACTAGCCTTGATGGAGTCCCCTTACCAAGCCTACTTTACAGCAAATACAAAATGGTCTTCTAAAATTCTCATTACAAATATATCGACACATGAGAATTATTTAAACATTTCAATTATTTATCAGACTAATTGTCAACAGTGGGGTAAAACCTCTAAAATCTTCAAACATAAGGAACAATGCACTATCTACTTACTAAAAAATAATTACATGATATTAACATCAGAAACCAAGGCAGTAAATTAATTCCTTTATATGAAAAATTATAGAGAAGTGTCCATACTTAAGGAAAAAAAAATTAATCCCAAAAGGGAAAGATCCAGCACCATATGGTATCATTCAGATAAGGGTTTTCAGATGACAAATGAAAGTCACAATCATTATTTTTCACAGTAATTTAGAAGAAAATCAGGCTTACTAGAAGCATTAAATGCTCCAGATCTCTCCGAAGGGAAATAGGTGGATCGTTACCCATCTGAATACTCATGTGGATCATGCGAGCATCTTCATCAGCACGATTTCTCAGCTGTTTCACCTACAGGATTTATGAAGTGGAAAAAGAAACAGTGGTCTATATTTAGCTAAGAATGAAATAGAACAGAAATAATGGAACTGTCTATATGGCCTCTTAAAACTAAGAAAGCAAATGTCCTTGCACTAACATGACAAGAATACTCCATTTTCTATTTTTTCAATCTTCTCTCCTCCCCAAGAGCTTGCACTCAAAGTTAATAGTCAATCACTTGCTTACTGCCAAAGCCCTCAGTGCATAGCAAAAGCCCTGAACTTTTATCACAGGAGTTTCTCCTAACTTCACCAGATACTTTGGTTTGGTCCCAAAAGGTAGATCCTTTTCCTCTTTTTAATTTAAAAGCTAGACAGCTTAGGTTCAAAGAATGCTGGACCACTATTCACAAAGAGTGAAAAGAAACATGAAACAATGCAAAATATTGATTCCTGTATATAGATCTCTAGATTGCACCTTTCTCCACCGTTAAAGACTAATTCTACCTGCAGCTACTTTACGACTTGAAAAGTTCTGAACTGATTCAACTTTGGAGTTACTCTGTCTCAACCAGCAGCATTATTACATGTCAATAAACACCACAGGAAAAACAAAAGAGAAGAGCAAGAGAAACAGCAGCAATTTTTTGAAAAAGCAGCCATTTAATCAGCATCCTAAACTTCTTTCTGTTGCAAAAGCTAATTACTAAACAAAAATCAGCTGACATCTAATTTTAAATTCAAAAAGCTTTTGACATGAGACCCCAACAGAGGCTTATAGAAAGCAAAAAGACATGAGATCAAAAGTTAAGTTCTGTTAAATATTAAGGAGACATTGAAGAACAAGAAACAGAAGTAAGAAACCAATTCAACACATAAAAAAATAAAACATGGTGACAGTCAATAGAGACTAGTTCATGGTCTGTAATATATCTCAATGTGCGAAACTGAACGAGCAGCAAAATAACTGTCTCATCAAGAAAAAATAGTTAAAAAGTAATAATTAAAAAAGAAATTAAAAACTAGAAATAACTGTGGAAAGGGTCAAAGCAAACTAGCTAAATCAGTATACTAACCGAACAAGGACAAAACTGAATGTTGATAAGTTAAATGATGAATTATTTGAGGTACTAAAGCTAATTATCAAGTTCTGAATGAATGTAATGCAGTCAACAAAAAGATTTACCCAAATCATCACTGGCAAGCAGCATAAATGCTAAAACTATGCAGGAGAATTAATTAAAATGCTGACTTAGTGATTTAAATAAAACTGAACAAAGGTTATGCAGATACACAGAGCAAAACAAAGATCATACAAAACAGACACTTCTTTTTACCTAAAATTTGAGATTCAGTAGAAGTAGCTGAGGACATAAGCCAACCACTACCTAACAGCAGTTAAGACAAAAAGTTGCCTTGTAGGGCTATATCCCAATTGCCTACTAACAAAGTCTTTCCTGTGAAACAACTAGTACTGGCCTCTAGCAAAGTAGAATACAAGTCAATGGTCTCATTTTGGCTTATATCCTGTATTACAAAATCCTACGTGTAATAAACATCTCTCTATCTTCAGGCATTAGCTACAACCAACTGTAAATCTGAGACAAAAAAAAAAACCAACTGAAATGGAAAAGAAATATTCTTCCCAGAGATAAAGCATCCAAGTCCACAATGCATTGAAGATAAGATATACCAACAAATCAAGCAACAGCCTTGGGATTTTAAGGCAGTTCTGTGGCTACAGGAGACAGGGTCACATCTGTTCTAAATTTAATACGGCAGAAACTTCAGTCAGGGTCAGTCTCCAGCCACTTATATAATTATAGGGAGACACATTTTTTGTAAAGCAATACCATTCAATGAACTGTCTCAAAAAAGATTCCCAGTTCCAAACTTGTTTGCACCTGGTTGTTTAAGGGAATTCCATAAAATAGACCTCACATATTCCCAATATATTCAAAAGATTCCCAAGGGCTACTGTGTCTGTATTACAGAAATCACCATTGTGTGCATCCTGCAAAGGATGTTCAAAGCCTCTTAAAAAATGGTAAGTGTTGGGTGCAGGCAGCCATTGAAGCATAAATATAGCAGTAATTTATCAATATGATCCTGGTGGAACTGACATTTACACTTGTTCTATGGATATGCTGTGAGTTTAAAAAAAAGCTTGAGAAAACAACATGCAACACCAACAGATTATAAATAAATTAGGATTAAACCTCAAAGCTGTCTACAACGTGTTTATATATGCCCTTAAAGGTTCACAAGGCGCAAATATTGTTTTTCCTGCCAATATTGTTCACATTCTGTAAGATTATAATGAACAAAATCTTTTTTAAAATCCTTCTTTTTGCACATTGAAAAAAGTAATTATTTGGCAACTCCAAACACAGCTCAACACAATGAAGGTCACAAAATAAAGCCTTCATCAATTAAATAGAAGCATTTAAATGGAATTTTGATTTTCTGTGTCTAATTACAAGATCTTGCACAAATGGAACTTGTAATTCTTTAAAACCCTTTTGCAGCATTTCTCTTAAACTGAAAACAGTTGCTTTTTTTCACAACAATTGATACTACCAAAAAAGCAGAATCCCTTCCCTAAAATGTGGAAAAGACCATTAGTAAAAGAATAAACTAAAAATGAGAGACAAAAACCATAACTTAATTTAGGTTACACTACTGTCTGTATCAAACGAAAAAAATATTTAAAAAAATCAATACCCACATGCATAGCCATTGATTTCAGCGTTCATTTAAATTTTAATCATGGAAAACAAACACCACTACGACCATAAAAGCTTGTTTTGCAAATCTCACCACACTGAAGTGTTTCAAAAACCACGTTCTACTTCAGTGTGGAAAACAAACCCCAAACGTTATGGCTTCTACAAAGTGAACAAGTTTTCTGAAGTGCAGGGCCTCAAGCTGAGGCTTATGTCTGAATCTCTGTGCTACCTTGACCAAATATTAGAAATATAGAAGAGATGCTCACATTTCTCAATAAGTGCTATACACATAAACAACTTACTTTCATTGGCATGAGCGCAAGGAAATCCGTGACAAGGTTATGAATTTTGCGAATGTAAAATTCCTCATGGTAGAAATTTTCAGATGCCACAACAGATTCAGTCAGGAAGAGGAAAACATAATCAGCAATTGCTAGCTCTGCCATTGCCTCATCTGCCTCAGTGAATTCTGCAAGAGCTGGGCAACAAAATTCACAAGGGAAAAAGTAAACAATCTGTTGCCAAACAAATATATTTCAGGTTACACAGCCGACATGCAAATTTACATGCTTCTATCAACTCTGGTTTTTCTACTGTATAGGAGAACAATAGACTGAAAAAAAGACAAATTAATGGCAGATGATGACCTCAACTTTCTGCTTTAATAAATGTTACAGTGCATATCTATTTACCCAAAAATAGCTAAGGTAGTGAACCAAGAATCACAAACCAACCTAAATTAAACAATAAATATAATGTTTGCATTTTCTCTAATAGATATTTTGAAGTAGACTCAATTTTGACCTAGAAGAAAGCTGGAAAGCTTCTGAAGCTCAGAGAGGAAAAAAAAGAAAATTATAAATTGATTCGTCCTCTCAAGATAACAAGGCCTAACATCTACAGATGTAAAAAAACACAATCAGGAATCTATTCTGAATTTAAGCATTCAAATGATACTAAAGCTGAAAATGAAATCCTTAAATTTTCCAGTACATTAAAATCTCTTTCACTTCAATGAGGCACTATTACTGTCTAGTAAATAATTACTGCTACACTTGTGTACATTTCAGAGCAATTCAATTCTCGACAACCAAACTCAAATACAGAGAAAGCTTTATAAATAAGTGTTAACAGTGATTTTATCATAAAGGTAAATAATAACACTTCAGAAAGGTAATAGATCCTTTGACTTACAGCACTTGCAAGCTCTGAATACCAATATGCAGCAACTGGACTTTAGGGTAATTTACCTGTCACATCAGAGTATTGGGATATTCCTCGCAATGTCAGTGCCCAGGCTAATCTAACAGTAGCTTGCAGGCCTGGTAATTTCCAGGGCTGAGACTCCTGAAGCCGAGTGTGGATCGTTGCTATGTACTGTCTTTCTCCTAGCAGAAGGAGCCGGTGCATCAAGTCTTCAACAACAAAAACACAAAACCAATACCCAGTAAACAAATGTAGGATTTTGCATGGGTTTTTTCACCAATTTGTTACTGATCAATAATAAAATTGCTTAAACAGCAATTTATCCATCTGTACAATGTAACCTCTGGGAAAGCTGCCAGCATTACCTTCACGATCCTCTGCACCTTGTTCCAGAAAGCTGACATCGAAGCAGTAAAGGAGAGCCATGAGAAGAGACAAGTTCACGCCATCCAACGAGCCATCAGCTTCCACTGTTACCTTCTCCAGGTAACTTATGAGGATTAGAGTGTCATCCTTACTCAGGGGTGACTGACAGGTCCAGACAAAGAGACTTTCAGCCAAGGACTGTCGGCATTCTTTAATGAGATCAGAAACCTTTAAAAGACAAAACAAAAAAACACCCCAGTGAATATACCTATTCCGGCAACATGTTCAATTTGTCCTTCTCAGTCAATCACAATAACTGGTTTAAACTAAAAATCACTGTAAAGACAGCAGCTACAGAAAATGTTGGGTTTATTTGCTAAACAACAAAAGGACACTTCTGCTTGTTAACTGCATTTATATTCCCATGTATTTCATGAGAGGTGTGAGTAGATACCTGGGACTATGACTACACACAAACCAGCATCCCTGTCGAGGTCAGGAGACATCAATCTATTTCCTGTCTCTAATTACACAACTGCACTGGCAGTTACCCCAGATACAGTCAGCCTTCCCCTTGCCCCAAAAAATGAATCTTAAGGTGAAACTAAGGTAAATTAAGGTAATTTAAGATAAATGAGAAGGATATTCTTTCCATAGTTTCTAAGTTCATAGCAAAAGTGTAAGACTCGTTCTTTATTCAGTGGAAAATAAATTGCTTTACTATTACACAGAACGATTTTTAGGCAGATCACCCATTAGAAAGGAGTTCAAAATTTAAAACAATAATGTTTAAAAT
The DNA here is from genome assembly GCA_008033365.1 of Pseudorectes ferrugineus. Classification (NCBI taxonomy): domain Eukaryota; kingdom Metazoa; phylum Chordata; class Aves; order Passeriformes; genus Pseudorectes; species Pseudorectes ferrugineus. The sequence continues at coordinate 7,031 of QWTY01032382.1, read as the reverse complement.
CTTCCCGCTAGAAAAAAATATGCTGCAGTTAGTCACAGTGTCAATTAAGTTCAAGAATTACAAAGATGACAATGTATTTTCAAGCAATTTTACCTGACTATTAGAAATGCTTCTGTTCATATTAACACAATTGGATTATTAAGAGAATTATTCACCTGACTCAACTTGGTTTCAATCTGTGTTAATAATTTGTGATTTAGTTCACTTTTCTTATGCCAATAGTGCGGATAATGGTAATGCTGATAATTTAAAATACAGACTTCAGAATTAAAAAAAAAAAGAAATTTACACATAGTGTAAATACTAGGCTTAGATTTTTACTGTTACAATTCTTCACTAAAAATAAGGTATGGCCTAGCATCTGGGAGCAACAGCAAAATAGAAATGCAGGAAGCAATGTGAATCCCACACTGATTTTGCACAAGCTGTGGAGCAGTATCTGTGATCTCAGGCAGTAGCAGACTTTGTGCAAAGGTAAAGAACCCTTTGCAGTCCAACTCTATTCTAATGTGTTTAGTAACACAGAAGAATATCCACGCTCGGTGAATTTTACCTCTTTGCGATGTTTCTCACTGCCCAATCCTCGCTCTCTCTGGAGTTTATCAAACTCATTGTTCAAATCAATGTGAGACACAAGCGTAAGGATCTTCTGAGTCAAACCCTGCTCCATTAGGTCATCTGTAAAGCGTGTTGTCATGGAAATCAACTCTTGACTATAATGGAAAGAATATAAATTTAACAATTAATCATAGTTTTCCAGTCACAAAGGAAGTCTAAAATAATGAATCCCATCAAACGTATTTGATGACAAAAAAATGTACAGATAATTCATATACAGAGAGCAACTAAATGTGCATTGCTAATCAGTAAGCAGTGCAGTCTCAAAACATTATGCTGAATGGATACAAAGTCTTTAGGTAGCTGTAGGTTCAAGAATATGGAATATGAGAATATAACAGGGATCAGCTACTTAAGATTTCTATTAAAAGGAAAAAGTACTATATATAAGATGCACATAGATCACAAACTCGCAGGCTCTTTCTTACTAGTAAATGCAATTGTCCAGATACTGCCCTCAGGATTTTTATTTACACTAGAACACATCTTTTCATCTTTCTCTAGCCAACCAATCATTGTGCATTGGAAGCAAGCAGTGTGCACTGCTTTCTTTTTCAAGGCAAAAAATACTAGCATATAATGTTCACCAGCAGATAGTACATTCCTTTTAAGTAAAGGTAGGAGCACAATTCTCTTTTGTGGTACACAGAAAGTCAGAAGACAGCAGGGTTCTCCAATACTGAGCAATCACCACTAGTTAGAGCAACAATGACCGGCAGAATGTCTGAAGCAAAATACTGCCAAAAGGTGAAGTAGCATGAAAGAACTGAAAGTATAATAGATATCCTTATAATCCAATAAAAATATGTGCAAAAAATAATTATGCTTAAAAAACAAACATGAAAGCAGCTGCATCAGGTTATGAGAAACAACCAAATACATATTCCCTCTAGTCTAATTAGTCCTAAAAGCACTCAAAACAAAGAGCTTTGATCAGCCCATCGCCCTGATACAGACCTGAGTTCCAATGTCCACGTCTTGCCTTGGCGTGACTGGATGAGGGTTCGTAGTGAATTGGCAATGCATCTTTTTCCATCCCAGTACAAAAGAACTGCCACTAGACCTCTTGTAAGACCAGGAAAATGAGGCTGCTGGTGCTCTCCTAGTGAGTGAAAATCCACAGAACAGTCAAAGAAAGCTGAACATACATGCCTTGATAACAGCTCTAAACCTTTGTATTTCTAATTGAAATACAAATATTGCATTCAAAGTAACTGTGGTTATTCACTATCACTTTGATTTGTTTCAGACACTTAAAAGAAATCCCAGATATTTTGGGTGCTATTGGTAAAATTAATATTCAACTTTTAAAACATACAAAAATTGTTTTAAAGTGCAAGTCCATAAACATCCTAGCCCAAATGGTATTTGCCACTAATATGTACCAATTTTAATAATCAATTCAAGCTGATTATCATAGAAGTATCTTTTATTCAAAATTAAATTTTCTATCTGAAATTACATTGAAAATTCAAGTTCAAAATAGAAGGTGAGGCTGACTTGAAGATGGCTTTCCAAAGGTGACAAATTTGCAAGCTACTTCTTTAACCAACTTTTCAAGTTAACGAACAGTAGCTAGTAATAACAACTAACACTTATAACTTAAAACCTCTAAGATCAATTTTCTATCTGCAAAGAATGTGTCACTCTCCAGAATACTTCTCTTACTAATCGGTTATTAGATTACAGAGTCACACAGCAATGTAAAACTAATACATAATTTGAAAAAACAGTACCTATTACACTGCTTTATGGAAAAATTCTCAATCATGTTTTAATTATGTTTAAATTCAATGATACAGAAAGTCAACCAAAACTTCCTCAGAATATTCCCCCTTCTGCAACAGCCGAGTGTACAAACATTAGGGTTCAGAACACTGCTATCGTATGACATTACAGTGAGAATAGATTTCTTTTTAAGAACATTCTGTTTTAGGAAGCTAAGGCCTTCACTGCATCATGCATTCACACTAAACATACACTTAAATAAGAAGGCCCTATTTAAGCTGTATTTCTCCAGCTCTTATATATTTTCCCTTCTCACCAGCTAGAAGGAGCTCAACAGCTGCCAACTCTCCAATATCAAAGAGGTCACTGAGGATAAAGGCTTCTCTGATGAGCTGCTCTGGCAAGAGCCTAGTTCCCTGCTGACCCTGGATAGCAACTCCTTCTGTGCTTGCTTTCTGAATTTTCTCATGCTGCTGAACATTTTTTGGCTGCAAGAGAAACAAGCATCAGAAGTTATTCAAAATGGCAAGATCAAATACTGAATAAAGCTCTACACATTAATCCTTCCTCACAAATACAGTTCTGTCAGGTTAGGTTGTCATCATAAAAACAAAGGCAGTGTTTTTAAACAAAGATAGTAGAGGCATCCTAAAAATGCTTCATGCTTGGACAGCAGCGATCTCTTTGTGGGAACATACGAAAAATAATCTTATACAATCAGTGCTGATTTAGTTTACTTAAAATAATAGAAGTTGAAAGTATACTTTGATACAATTCTCAACAGGAATTGGTATCAATTCAATGAAAGACATCTGGGTTGTTGCTCAGAACTGTTCTGTTACTCCCAATTATTTTCTACATCATTCTTTTTCCATTAAACTGAGATACTAAAATATACTGATGAAACTCTATAGCTGACCTATCAGTTAAAAAAAGCCATCTACTATTGAAGAAATAACACCCCTGAAAGAAGATGTATTTCTAGTTACTCCTTTATGATCCACCAGCCAAGAAATGGGGAGTCTTTTCACATTATCTGGCATTCCAAACAAGACACATTCTGTATTTTTTAAGTTCACCTGTTTTGTGTGTTTGTTAATCTGACTGAAACATGAGCAAAACAAGACAAAATAGCTTTGTGCTTTATTTCGGACACACAGGAGTAACATAAAAAGTTAATACCTGACTGATGGATCATCAGGTACTTTTACTATTCCTTTCAAAACAGCACTCAAATAATGAGAGAAAAAATACATCATAGATAAAATTATCCTGTAGAAGATACAAAATAATATGTATGTATTATTTTTTCCCACTTAATACTATTTGTATTCTTACAGCAGAACAAGACTGGTATAACACATCTGTGTTATGTACTGTAAAAACGTCACGTGAAAAGAATGGTCAGGGTCTAAAATGGCATGTAAGACAACAATATAAGACAGAGTAAATCATCAACTCTCCAACTCATTCCAGAAGAGAGCATTAGTCCAGTACCGGATTTCTGAAGAGAGAAATGAAGTCAGATTTGTGCTTCTTTAAAACTTGATCGAGACGATGCACAGCTTCAGGTTGCCTTTTCCAAATGGCATTCATTACAGTCTGCCATATGTCCTTATATGGACCCCACAAGCTTGCAGCTAAAAGAAGAAATAAAACAATGTATTTGAAATAGAGAAAGGAAGAAAACAAATTATTTATACACTGTTTTCAATACGTAGACTCTTTTTTAGTTTACTGTTACTCTTGGGGTGTCAGTATACTGTTACACCCATCAAGAAAAGTATATTTTCCTTTCTTAAGGCACAAAAAAAAAAAACCCAAAAAAAACCCCACAAAACAAAAAACAAAACAAAACAAAAAAACCAACGATGATCTGATATAAAACTTAATTGCATTTAGGGAGCTAAAGAACCAAAAAAGATGATGCATGCACCTAAATTCTGGTGCTCAACGTGATCTTATAAGGATACTTACAATACAGGTATTAGGTCGGAAAAGACCTTTAAGATCACAGAGTTTAAGCATTAATCTGGCACTGCCCAGTCCACTACTAAACCATGTCCCCAAGTGCCACATCTACATGTCTTTTAAATCACTCCAGGACTGTGACTCTAGCACTTCTACAGAATACTCCAGAAAAGGACTACCTTCACTACTAGCTAAACAACCCATCGAACTGAAACATACAATACTCTTACATGAGAGCAGATGGCTAAAGAAAAATGGTTTCAACCATTTCCAAAGATTACTACTTGAGTGAGCAAGTTGGGAAAACCAAAAAGCAGTTTAAGCAAAAGCAAGCTATTTCAATCACCCTTATTGCTCCTACTTTGTCAGAGATGAACCAGTGTGTACTGAGCTAGTCATCTGGAAGGGGTGTAAAATCCTGCCTCACTAATCAGAGAAAAACACTGGCTGTTGAGAGAGAACAAACTCCTTTGATTACTCAAACTAAAATTGATATCCCTCCCAACAATTAAAATGCAAATCTCCCAAGCTTCAAAGTACCTCTAGAGTATCAGATCAAAGACTGCCATACTTAAATGGTGAAGTCTACACACTTAAATGGTGAAGCCATTCATGCTGAGTAGCTACACGTGAATTTACAAATGACTGAGACAACACATTTAGCAGTGCCAGTATGTGTGTCAGGTCAGCCTGTAAAAAAGGGACAAATTTGCCTTTTCTGAGCATCAGTGTTTTAACTCATACAATGTTACCCCTGCCAGAAATAGCTACTACTGGATGCAGTAGTAGCTGCACTTAGCTGTAACTGGCTCTCCCACATAACTTCAGAGTTGAGAGATTTATTTCCACTTGAAATTGTCTTTTCACTCTTATTACATTACCAAGTCCAATAAACACCAGCAGCAAACTACAGTGCCTGCCAGAAACTGTTCAACTACTTCCCTGGCCCATTTGTTTGCTCTTGTCCCTACCACATAATTGCTTTGCACCAGCCCAAACACATGTACTGTAAGGTATTAGAACAAATTAAGGATCTAACTTCTCTAACCAAAATCTAATCCAAAAAAAAAGTTTATTTTCAGCAGGATCACATCTACAACCCAGTTTGGTCTGTGATGGCACAAAGATGGATTATTGCAGAGAAAGGAATAAGCACCTGGGATGGGAAGAGGTTGGACTTTAGCAACCACACTGACTTTTTCCCACTTAAGCCATTCTATTATTGTTAGTTTTAGAGACTGACCATCTCATTAAGGACAGCAAGGAAGGACAGGCTGCATTGCTTCTTTTGGCAACAATAGCAGTTGACACTTATGCTTGAACTTTTTGCCAAGTTACAGACTCAACCATGGTATGTCTGTCCCCACAAACAATATACTATAACCAAAGGCAAAATCTTCACTAGTTCTAGTGCCACATCTCCTTTTAATTTTTCGCATATTTCCCGTAAAAAGCTCCTTCTTCCCCTAGTTTTTTTAATTATAAGGCTGTAGACTCTCTTGCTGTGTAATTTATTAAATAGCCTCATCTGAACTACTCCAATTCTCACTTCATCAAAGTCATAGTTTTTTATGAAGAGTCTTTGCTTTATTAGTGCTTTTCTATGAGGCTACAGGGATGCAATCCATTCAGTGAGATCAAAACATCTTCTCTGTAAAATTTGTTCCTTGCTTGCCACAGGAATGGAGGTTTTAATTCTATTAACTAGAATTAATAGTGACTATTAACTGTCCATATTGACATACAAAACCTTATTTACAGACCTTTTGGCCTATACTCCAGTGATAACTGTTTTTCACAGGGTGTCCATTCTCCTACTAACGTAATGAAGCTCAACAATAGTAAATGCAACATCTTGCCCCCAACACAGAATTACTGCACAGGCTGGGGACCAAGGAAGCTGCTGGAGAGCAGCTTTACAGAAAAACACCCATGTATCCTGGCCGGCAGGAAGCTGAACACCAGTCAGCAGCACACGCTCATAGCAAAGGCTGCCTGCAGGCTCCAGGCTGTATTAACAGCTGTAGCCAGCAGATGCAAGTGATTATTTAGGCATCTCAGAGTCCTTCACTCCCATACTGTGTCTAGTTTTGGGCTGCTCAGAGCAAGACACTGAAATAGTGAGCCAGGGAGGAGGATGAGTGAGAAGCTGAAAGAACTGACCTGGCTCAGTCTTACAAAAAGAAGGCTAAAGAGGGATAGGGGCTTTGTTTTCTCTAACTACTGAATGGCTTTCTATACATAGAAAGCAGAGACAGAGGCACCCCAGGAGAAGATGAGCAGCAACTGACACAAGCTGCGATAACAAAACTTCCAATTGGGAGGGGGGGAGTTTCCTAATCCTTAGCAACACTCAAAGGATGAGAAGCCAGCTCCACATTTCCAAACTCCGTGTGTACCACAGAGCAAAATTCTGGATATATTTCTCTTCCGCCTCCTACACCACATAGCATTAAGAGATGAGCGTAATACCAAAGCGATGCGTAACCACGTGTACACCGAGCTACCACAGTCCTCTCTAACCAAGGAGGCCTTCGCTGCCCGATGTTTGGGACTCCCCGCCAGGACCAGCCAGGCGCGGCGGCAGCTCTGACCGCGGAGCTCCATCGCCGGGCAGCTCTGCGCGGCCCGAGCCCGGGTACCGCCGCATGGGAGGCCGCTCTCCCACCGCCTGCGCGCACACCGCGCCCGCACCGGGCGCCCCGCAGCCCTTC
>QWTY01032374.1:0-12102 GCA_008033365.1 Pseudorectes ferrugineus | reverse complement strand
CATTCCTTTCCATTCCAATTCCTTTCCATTCATTGCTGCTGAGTTCTAAATTTGGCATTACATTTAGGAAAGAAGAAAAACAACCCAGGGACAGTTCAAATGAAAGAAAGAAAATGAGACAGGAGTTCAACAAATGGCATGTAAGAAAAGGCAGAAATAACTGGATCAGGTTTTCACTTGAAGGCATAAAAAATGGAGGCCTCTTTCCACTTTCACTGTCAGAAATTTGTGCACCATTTCTGGTTTGAACTCCTGAGGCTTTAATTTCTCTCCACTGCTTCTTATAATGGCTTTTTTTCTTTCCATTAAATTAAAATGCCACTCAGTACCTAGTATTTTCTCATTGTAAGGAAGCTATAAACTGCAATTACCTTTAAACTGCTTTCAATAAGCTAAACAAATAATCCCTTTATCTATCTTTTATTTTCAAACCATTGATCATCTTCATGCAGCCTATCCCATTTTCAACGTCCCTATCAAAATGTATAGTAGCATTACATGCAGCATCCTAATAGCTGGTCTAAAAAATACTAATTACTGGATGCAAATTACCTTTTAATTACTGTTGATTCCTGTCTTGGCACATTCATGAATGAAATTAGCCTTTTTCCCTTCTATATCCTCTGGCATTCAGCTCAATCCTTCAGCTAAATGTTCCAGAATGCAGAGAATGATCTTTCTCTGCTCGTAGATTTACATGTATTGCTTCTAGATTTAAGGGCTTCACCGTATCAAACTGCATTTTGCATCAGAGGATGCAATACACCACCTGTTCCACTGCTTCTAAGTGTGACCTTCAGCCTGATGCAGCACACAGCACTTCCGTGAGTCAAATGGAGCATAACTTCTAGAAAAATACCCAATATTGTTTTAAAATATGCACTGAAGAATCAATACACAGCTCACAGCCCAAGATGAAACTTGTTTTAGGGGACAATTACTCTTTGCTTTACTGCCAGTCTGAAAATTAATAGCTTCAGCTTCCACTGGGTTTTGCTACCACTGTCTGCTTGGCTGAAATCATCAGTGTATTATTATACTTACACACCCATCTGAGATCCAGCAAGTCCAGGCTGGACGGGGCTTTGAGCCACTTGGTCTAGTGGAAGATAGCCCTGCCCATGGTGGGGGGGGGTGGGAACTGGATGATCTTTAAGGTTCCTTCCAAGCCAAACCATTCTGTGATTCTTTGATTCTGTGCATTGGGGAGCACATTAGGGAAGAGCACTGGTAGCTGGCACAGCTCTGCAGGCACTTCATGTATGACATAGGTGAAGAACGTGATGCAAGGCATGTGTAGCCCATAGATTGAGACTGTCGTGCAACACAGGAAGTATGGCGAACATATACGTGTGGAATCTCCGCTCCTTTGGTAACTCTAAGGACAGGTTTTTTGCAACTTTAGGTACTCACACAAACCTCATTTTTGGACAGCCAAAAGCTTGCATACAAGTACATCAATCTTTAAAATGTCAAAACATCCTTATGAAGCTGTCATTCCCACAAGAAAAATTGAGACCTTCCCTAGGTGATAACGGAATTCAATTTTTGATAGGAAGTCAGTTCCTTAGCTCCAGAGCAAACTTCCTCCTTCTGAATAAGGTTTCCACAGCAATAATGTAACAATGTCACTGGGTATGGCAGCAAGGGTCTCTTGAGTATTTCCCACAGCAAAATAGTAGGGTATTGTCGCACTCAAGGTTAAGAGACACAACCAAGCAAAACAGCCCGGCTGTTGCTTTTAGGAAAACTTACCCAGTCTATCCTTTTAGGGGGTGCTTAATTTTAAACATAAGTCATAGGAGAAATAGAATACTTAATATCCCCTCACTTCCTTTGGGAAAAAAAATGAATGATTGCACATTGGAACGGCATAGCGATATTTGACATTCCCCCAACAGTCTTTGACCATGTGTCTCTCAGTGTGTGCTTGACACGTGTATTTTGGCCCAGGCAACAGCCCGGAACGGGCTGCCCGGGGAGCTGGTGGAGTCACCGTCCCTGGAGGTGTTTAAGGGCAGACTGGATGTGGCACTTAGTGCCCCGGTCTAGTTGACATGCTGGTGTTGGGTCACAGGTTGGACACAGGACCTCAGAGGTCTTTTCCAAGCTAATTGATTCCGTGATTCTGAGGCGGGAAGGGGTGGTGTCTCCCCCGACGCCGTGCTGGCTCTGGGCATGACTCTTCCCAAAGCAGCCATGTCATCACAAGGGCCAGGCCCCGGGAGTGCTCCTGCCTCTCCCGCAGCTCTCCCCGCCAGCCAGCACTGCCCCTCTGCCGCGGGGTCCTACCCCCGCCGGGCTCGGAGGACAGCGGCCGCCGCTCTCAGGGATCCTGCTGCAGTGGGTGGATCCCTGGGAGGCGCCAGCCGCTTCCCTCCCCTTCCCCTCTCCCTCCCCGGCTCCGCGGTGAGGAGGCGCCTGAGCGCGGCAGCATCTTCCTTTGGCTCCCTGGAGCGGGGGGAGGAGCCGGGGCCGCCGCCGCCTGCGGGAAAGGAAGGTAAGCTGCGGAGCACGGGGGTGGGAAGGGGAGGGAAGGGGGTTGGCTCCCCCCCCTTCCCTGTGCTTCCCTTCCCTGGGCGGCCGGCGGTGGGGAGCGGGGCTGGGGCAGGGCGCGGCCGCCCGTGCTGCGTGTGCTGGGCCGGGCTGGGGCTGCCCTCCCCGGGGCCTCGTTTCTGTAAATGCCCTCCCCTGTCTGTAAATGGCCGATAACGGGGACGGCGGTGTGTCTGTCTGTGTGTCTGTCTGTGTGTGCTCCACTTCCGTCAGGGGTCTCATCCGTGTGGTGGCGGTGCGCGCTGCCCGCAGGTGCGCAGAGGTGTGGTGGTGGTGGCGGCACTACAGACGAGCTGAGCTTGGAGACCGCGTATGGCTTTAAGGAAAGGAAGGGATACTTTGGAAACTAAGCACCGTTTATGTATTGTGTGGGAGCTGGGAGGATTTCGTGGCGTTTCCTTGTGCAGGTGAAATTCTAGTATCAGGCACAGTCAGCAAAGAGGTTTTACTCAGGTTACGAATGCGGTGAGGTCTGTAGGAAGTGATGCCTGTGCACCATCAGAAACCATTTGGGCCGATGAACCGATGTGCCTGCCAGTACATGGAGGGAACTTACAGTAAAGATGGGGCAAGACTTACAAGAGAATGTAGTGACAGGACAAGGGGGAACGGGTTCAAATTGAAAGGGAGTACATTTAGATTAGATGTTAGAGAAAAATTCTTCACTGTGATTGGTAAGGTACTGGAACAGGTTGCCCAGAGAAGCTATGGATGCCCCGTTCCTGGAGGTGTTCAAGGCCAGGCTGGATGGAGCTCTGAGCAACCTGGTCTAGTGAAAGGTGTCCCTGCCCAGGGCAGGGGTTGGAATGAAATGATCTTTATGGTCCCTTCCAACCCAAATCATTCTGTGATTCCATGTTGGAGAATGTGAAAACAAACAGGGTAAAGGAAATGTTTAGAAACAATCCTCCTGCTCGGTGTTGATAGAAGAGATAGTACTGTCCAGATATAGGAAATAAATGTGACAGAATTATGCAGGATGTGAATGATTTGATGGACCATAAAGTAGCAGGAAGAGACTGTGTGGATAAAGAAAAAGAGTCAAGTGTATCATTGCTTTGAGACAAGAAAATTATAAGAGCTTTTGATGGTGTCTGCTATAGACCACGGGAGTTGAATTTGTATAAGAATATTGCTTACTGAGAGATACTGTCAGGAATTACATCACAGATGGATTTCTTTCTTAGACTGTAGAATCACAGAATGGTTTGGGGTGGAAGGGACCTTAAAGATCATCTGGTTCCAACCCCCCTGCCATGGGCAGGAATGCCATTCACTAGACCAGGTTGCTCCTGGCCCCATTTCGTGGCTTTGAACACTGCCAAGGATGAGGCGTCCACAACTTTTCTCGGCAAACTGTGCCCTCACCACCATCTCAGTAAAGAATTTCTTCCTAGGATCTAATCTGATTCTGTCCTCTCATAGTTTAAAGCCATTCCCCCTTGTCCTGTCAATATCTGCCTGTGTAAAAAGGTGCTCTCCCTCTTTTTTATAAGCCCCCTTTAAGTACTAAAAGGCCACAGTGAGATCTCCCTGGAGCCTCTTCTTCTCCAGGCTGAACAACCAATAGATACAGATGATGGCATCATTTAGACATACGGTGATTCAGATGATCTTACATACAACTGCTGTAAGCTTGCCAAATAAGCACTGAATTGCCTTAGACTTGCTCTCAGGTAAGCAGTGTGAAAATTCTGGGAAAAGGTGGTTCGTTAGTCAGTTTGTGATCTTGGATCACATTTTTAATTAGATTAAATAAATAGAAATAAAATAGGTGACTAACCAGGTTTGAAATTCTTAGTTTTAGAAGGGCAAACTTGGAAAAATCAAGAGGTTTAATTAGCAGTGTTGCTTGTACAGGAGTCCTGAGGGCCCTAAAAGTAAAGAAGGTAGAAAGCTGTTTTATGCCAAAGGTAGAATTCATTTGGAATTTATGTCCAAAAAAATTTTAAAAAAGGTCTATTGAAAACAATTTCTAACCATCAAAAAGGATTTTGGAAGTAAAGACTAGGAAAAGGATAGTTAAGCAAAGTGAAAATGAAGAGGTAAAGTGCCAATTCGACAGTGAGAATTGGCAAAAGTAATTCTGAGTTAGTTATAGACAATTGGTTTTTTAAGTTTCTTTAATCATGTAAGTGAAAACAATAACAGAAATAAGACCACTGAGTGATAAAGTTGAGGTAAAATGGCCTTGGCACCATGATGCATATCATCTGTTGCAGTTTGGAGGAGTCTACTGCAGTGGGTAGGCTTAATGTTAGATGCTCAAATTTTTACTTTGAAAGAATAACATTTTTTCTCTTAATTATTTTTTAAGGGTTGGGAAACCTCTGTGTGTTATGTGTGATCCAATGCTCTTGCCACTTAATGTTCATCAGTTCCAGTATCAGAAGACTGGAACAGTATATTTGGGTATTTAACAGTCATTTACTGGTAGAGGAAGTGGGGTAACTTTTCTTTCACATACACATTCTATTTACTGTTTTATCTCTCTCCTATAACATGCAGTATCTTCATATGCAGACAGCATTAAGAGTTTTAACTATTATAATAGTATTTAACTATTCAGAATTCTTAGCTGCAGGTATATAATACCTGTGATGTGTATATGTGTGTGTGTGTGTATAATTTTTATTATTTTTAGATATGCATTTTTTTATATGTGTGTTTGATGTATATACCTAGGTAAATTCTGACTTTGTCAGGCTCCCACATGCAGGTACAATGCCACCTGACATCTGAAGCTGGTACATGTTTTATCCTGAGCACCTGACCTGTTGGTGCTTCTTAAGTTCTTAAAGCTTTAATATTTCCTGTACTACAATTCCTTAACTTTATAAAAACAATAGCTGTTTCTTTTGCATATTTATTGCATTATTTTGAATTGTTTTGTTCTGTTGCATAGTCAGTATTTTTAAGAAAGTTTTTTCTTTCTTAAACTGAATCTTTGGATTAATTTTGTTTCTTTAAAGCTGGTTCTGTGACCTCTCGTGTTGGAAGGTCAAAATGAAGATAAGTTTTCAATTATACCAAATCAGTCATATGGTAAATGAAGTTTTATGTAGAATATAAAATAGGCAAGAGCCAACAATAGCATCAGTTGTATTTTATTATGTTTGTGTGTCTGTATGGATAACAGGAACTGAAGTGTATTTAGAGTTTGGCTAACAATTCAGCAAAGAGAAGGAACTTTTCAAGTTAATTTTCTGAAAATCTTAGATTAGCCACATCAAAATTGTATACAGATGTTTTTCTTTAGCATCTCAGGTTAGATATAGGTTACATTAGATTACAGTAGGTTAGATTTTGATGCAGGAATGATACCTTTTTCCCAAGAGACTGTCTGACAAAATGTTTGATTATTTTAACACATCTCAAGGTCTGGAGATAATGCTTATATTTTTTTCCTTTTACTGGAGAAGTAAACTACTAATTATGTGAAAATGACTCCACCATCTTCCTATAATACTTTTCAGCACTGAAAGTAGTTCTTGCATTGTTTCCATGATCTGAAACACGTTTGCCTTCAATAGGTATTTTTGCATATGTAGAAAGAAGTGTAAATACTTTTAAGTGAAAATGTGTTTTGATTGACATTTTCTTAGCAGGCTTTTTTAGCTGCTTTGACATTTCAGTAAGTCTTCTAGAGGCTTAATTTTTTTATAAACATTACTGTTTTCTTGTCTTTGTATTTCTGTCTTTCATTTGTTTGTTATATAGCTTCTCTTTCTTAGCAGTTGCCAGCCACTTTCTTCAAATCTTCTTTTTTTTGAGTCAGGTAGATGGATAGCCAAAGCTGTGGGGTTGTTTTTTCAGATTGACTGTAGGGTTTGTAGAATGAGAAAAGAATTTGGGATTATTTTTTTATTTCTCCTTTAAATATTTTCCTTCTGGTGGGTGATGATGACTTTTTCCAGTTGCCTCCACTCTTGTCACTGGCTGGTCAACAATCCACCATTCTACAACAATGATGGTGATAGACATTTCTAAAGGGGAAAAAGTAACTGGAATAGGAATGAGAAAAATGAAGAAACTTGATATGAGCGCTTGTCTTACCGTCACTTAGGATATGCATTCTGCAAGTGAACCTCTGGAAACTTCACTGGGGTCATGCTGGAGGTCCATCCCTGGAGCCAACAGGTGGAACTGGATGTGATGCCAAAAGAGAGGTGGTGTCTGACAAGATGCTTTTGACTGAAGTTTTGCCTCTGGAGATGGAGCCAATAGAGGTTCTGGGATCTAGCCTCTAAACCATGTGTTGATTTGCTTGTGTAATGAGTAGGCACACAGTGGAACTGCCTCAGGAGCAAAGAATTCACAGTCTGGTGTCATGAAGCAAGAAGGGAAGGAGAGAAGATTATGCTTTAGTTGGAGTTAGAAGTTTTTCAAACAAGCTCTCGCTGTTTCTCAAGGTCTGCAATTTCTTGATAATGGAAAATGCCACATCAGTGGAAGAATGAATGACAAGCTGAGTTCTGTCAATTTATTGTCAGCACTGCGTGTAGTACTGACATTTCACTGTACATGAAGAAGGAAGATAATTTTGAAAATAGTCTTCCTAGAAAGGAATGTGACCTATTCAATAGAAGTACATATTGGTAATATTGCTGATCTGATCTCCTGCAAAATTGCTTGGACAAGTTAGCATCATGTCATGCCTACTCTGGTAGGAAACTGCTGAGAAATCCAGAGTATCAGAGAAGGTTAGGTTCCTTTTCTCAAAGTCTCATCAAGTCCCTTTTCTCTGTGACTTTTTCTTCCTAATCTTTCATAAGCCTGTGGTTAGAGTCCTTGGGGAAGAAGCTACAGACAGACCTTTGATTCAGCAGATGAGATTCATAAATGCTCAAGTTAAGTGGGAGGAAGTACTAAGTGGCGTTCTGGTAATTTTTGTTTGCCTGCCAAGTTCCTAGAGAGAGAATCTACAAGAATGTTTACATTCAGATGAGTCAGTGAACCTGTTTAAATATTTAGGGTTAAATGGTCTTGGCCTGCTAATAGAGCTTGGCTATTAGGATTAGTATTTATGTTCCTTAACTCAGTCTTATCTGTACTGCAGAAACATATGTGCCTTAACCAAAGACCTATGGTGGCTGGACCAAAATGAGGGTCAGAACCTTCAGTTCCCAAAACCAAAACTCAGACTGCCAGAGTATGCTGCCCAGATTCTTAATTGTACCTGGATTCCAGATAAGAGATTTATGGAAGTTCAATATAAATATTTTTGTATCAAAAGGCTGTGCACGTCCTCAAGAAATGGATGTTGACAGTAATGTGTTCTCCTTTAGAGCTGCACTGGAGAATTTTTTTGGGGGAAACACAGCTAGAGAAAATTATAAAAAGTTTTCATGCGTAAGAAATATTTCTTGCTTACCCTTTTACTTTCTAAAGTGAGTATTGCATTTTTTTTTTTAATGTAGTGGGTAGCTATTTTAAAGTAAGGGGTTTTAGCACTTATGCACATATTATAAGATTTAGTAGGTGAACAAACCCAGTAACTTGTCTGAAATAGCTAGGATATGTTTTTCTCCTGTACCTGATTTACTCAAATATACGGGTTTTTGTCTTTTCGTTTTTTGATGAAAATACTGTTTTTTCTTTGCTTGACTGTCTTCACAATGGTTATTTTTCTGGAGGAAAATTCTTGCAAGTAGGCAAATATGAATCATCGCTAATATTTTAAAGGTATATGGATAAGAATGGTTCTTAAACAGGCTTAATTTTTTTTCTGTCTATTTTTGGGATTCCCCAGGTGAATATATACTCTTAAATCAATTACAGGTTTTTCAGAAGAACAGCTTTGCAGATACAGATATGTGGCACTCAGTATGTGCTTTTGTTAGAAGACGTGAATTTGAATAAAAGAATAAACTGGCATAATTTGAGTCACCCCATGTACTCCTATGGGGTTGCTGAGAAATACGGTGTCTTTGTTTGCAGAGCAAACTGAAAATGAAACTTCAGGGTAATTTTCTCGTAGTTATAGATAAGATAAAACATGTTCTAACTTTTGAGTTGTGAGGGCATGTAACTGATCTCTGTTCTTGAAAAGTCAAGGCAAAACTGGGGGGAATCTGAAAAGTAGTGAAGTGGAGCAACCTTTATTAGTTAACTGAGGTGGTTAGATCCTAATGTGTCTTTATACTAACAAATAACTGCTTTTAAAGTCAAGCTATGCTTCTGTCTGAACAGATGCAATTGAAGTGAAATACTGGAACCTGAAGAATCATGGCTATCAGTTTTGTATCGAGTGGCTTGAGGAAGGAAATACGGAATTCTACATTTGTTTAACCTAGAAAATTCAGTTGGTAATTATTCCCTTGGGGTCTGAGTGTAGGCTAAGGCTGGTCAAGAAGTGGGTAACATATGTCAGCATTGCTAGGGATTGCTGGAAATTGATGCTGCAAAATATTGGATAGCCTCGATAATCAGTTTCATAGCAGTACTACTGGCATACTTGAAATTAAATGTTTCAGAACTGCAGTTCAGTAGTACAGGCAGAGGCCTTGACTAGGGGAGCTGTTTCTACTTTAAATAGAGACAATGTGCACAAAATCAACTGGTTGCATTCTTGTTGTTTGAACAATTATGTTGAAGAAAATAAGAAATTGCTTAACCGCAAGAGCTCAGCACCTTTCCATGAAGGTGTAAAGCTTGGTAAATGGCTGTGTGTGCTTATTCAGGGCTCTGCTCAGCTGCATAGGCAGAATTTCCTGGTGCCATTTAGTTCTTAGCTGCTGCTCCAGCTTGGCATGGACATGTGGATATCCCATGGGTCCTGTATCGTATCTGCCAGCGCCGTTCGGTGTCAGGGATCCCCAAGGTCATTTCGAATAGCCGTAGGTGCTGACGTGTAGACAACTGAGTCAGCCCTTGAGTCTTTTCTAGTTGGAGGGGAGTATAACTTAGCTTCCAGTTATTTCAGTGTGGTTGTGTGTTTGAGCCTTAAGCTCAAAGTCAGTGTGGACTTTCACACGAGCTGAATTCATCATTTAAAGCCTCAAACTGGGTGTGTAAAATACACTCTGTGTAGATTTGTGAGTTTTGTTGAAGCTTAAGCTTAACAGTTGTGCATATTCAGTACGGTTGAGCTGCAGCAGTTGTTCAGATTTTTATTTGTTTCAGGAAAATAATTTTTGTTTGTTTATTCAGTAAATTACATTGTATTTGTTGAATCATTAACATTTATAATACTTAAGTCATACTAATTTCATGTATTTTATGTCATTGGATTAGGTCTTATGCCGTGAAGTCTTACATAAGAGACGTGTTTAGTAGTAAGGTAGTTTTAATGCAGCTGGATTAACATTTGATACTTGTTTTAGTGTGGTATTACTCTGAAAATTAACTCAGTAAAACGGTAACTTGTTTGTTGGATGTTATTCTGCCTGTAGTCAGAATTTTACAGACATGTGATTTTATTTAAGAAATAAACAGATTTTTAGCTATGTCTGAACCAATGTACCTCAAAGAAAATGATGTGTACAACTTTCATAGTTGTTCAGTGAAAGAGGCTTGTACAGCGTCAGAGCTGCTTCTCAGTTTTGTAGTTTTACTGAAAACAGAGTTGCATAGCTTTATGCTAGGAAATAATTTTAGGATAGTAGAGTTGTGCATATTTGTGAAGAAACATCTGGTCTGAAAATCTGTTTCTATTGATAATGTACGTCATAGAAATTATACAGGTAATTTACAGGGCTGACAATATTTTCTGAAGCAGAATGAATTTTTTAGCAGGTCTCAGTAAACCTGGAAAGGCACAAATGTTTTTCTAACATTGGTTTCAGAATGGAACTGGAATAAGAACATTTGAAAGCTTAAGCCAGAAATTGAATTCTCTGAAGTGTGCTTTTTCTTTGCTGAAAGAAATGTCTTAAAGCATTATGTCAGCAGTGTTTTCAATTTATTTTACTGCAATAAAAAGACATTGGAGTATGGTGCTCGTAAAACATCTTTCTTTCTGATCACAATCTGATTAATTTTCCTGCTTGTTTTAAAAAAATGTTTTGTCCGAGAATTAATATTTTAGGTAAGAATACAGAAGAGCAGAGTCTGCCTAACTGATCACTGTACAGTTGTATATAAAAGCAAAACTGAGTGAGCTTTGTATTTCTTGTTTTCTCACCCCACAGAAGAAGATAGTTCTTGCTTAATATTAAGTGTGTGTAGTTTCAGAAGGTATTGTTGCAGCAATATGATACGATGATTTTAATCACAGTTCTCTCTCTGCAGGGGGACACAAATACAAATCCATATGGAGGATGAACCTCCTCCTCAAGGAGTCAGTGCCAAGGTCAGAGTGTTGATTTGTGTTGAGAATTCTGTACTGCTCTGCTCAAAAGGTTCCATTTAGTAGGAGCTTAGTACATGCAAGTAGTTTTCAAGGTGGACAGAAAACAAAATCTGTAGGTAGAAGAAATGATACTAGCAGAAGAAATCTTGCTTAAGTCATCCACAAAATATTAGAAGAACAATGTATTCATGTAACATCTGAGATTCATGTCTAAGTCTGCCTTTTGTGACTTTTTGCAATTTAATGAGGGAACTGATCACTTATGGGATATAAATATTCGTAGGCTGCAAGGTAACCAGTTCAACCTGGTTTTCATATTTTTGAAATAAAATATGATGTGGAATTGTGAAGGGAGAAAGTCTTGAAAGGTGCAAGAATATTTCTTACTGAGTTGAGTGTAACTAATAATTCCAGAGGCAGTATTTAGAGTATGGGTATTTTTTTTTGTCTGATAAAGTTTTGGTTCTTTCTTTTCTTTTTTTTAAAGATCAGTATCGTAAGTATTTGCTTGAGTGCTTTTTATAAGAGTAGTTGGGGATTTTTTCTTTCAGTGTATTATTTTAGTGTTAAGAAATGCTACAGTTTGGGGTTTTTTTTAACCTGTTAATTGTGAGGGCAGGACATGAGTGCTTTGTAGAATGAGGTTACAGAAAAAACAACTTTTCTATTTAAAATTAATGGGTTCTGACCCACTGAGCACTTGGAATTTAGAGCCCACATTGTAAAGAAACCAATATCTTATTCCAGTAAAGGAATCTGTAAAATTTAAGGACATCCTGACTGTCTTTTTGAATCTCAGGCTTCTTCCGTCTTAAGCAGAAGTAGGATGCAGTTTTGTTGATGCAGTTGGAAGCGTAGTCTGTGATGCTTTCAGTATTTATTATCATATCTTAAGAGGGCCTAAAATTCTGTGTAAAATAAATGGTAACCTCTTGACATAAAAAAAATTACTCTGCAAACAGCAGATGAGTGAAGACTGATTCCATATGGATTGTGGTCCTTCGTCCCTTATGAGCCTGCTGTGTGTCACAGAGAGCAGCATTTGCTAGAATTAGCTTGGACCTACTTGCTCGCTGACTTATTTCATAACATAATGTCTGTTTGTCCAGCTGGCTGCTGCCAAGCCAGTTGTGTCAGCAGAATCTTACTTCCCTTTCACTTGCAAATTTGGCTGAAGTTGGTCAGTTATTTGCTGTGAGGAGATGGGGAAAGAACTGGTGTGATCAAAACCACAACTTTTTTTCCTGTGAAGA